>OZ038507.1:56013222-56148222 GCA_964036315.1 Acanthosepion esculentum
ATATATATATATATATATATATATATATATATATATATAATTCAAACATGTTTCATTGAATAATATAGACATTATGTCTATTTATTTTTATAAAAATCCTTTCTAGTTCTCTAATGAGTTTCTTGATGTTAAGATGAAATACATCAAGGAACGCGCCCTATTTTCTTTCCTACCCAAGTACTTTCGATCTCCTCCGAAATCATCCTCAAGTGGTGAATTGCAAAGACAAACTTATTTTCCAACTGTGATCGTTGTGATGATGATTTTTAAAAACACGCGTGAACACGCACTGTTAGAATTATTTAAAAAAAATTAAATTTATCCGTTGTAGCTATGGAATTTTTGCAAAACAAGTGCTCCAATTTAAGGGAGCTGGCCGGAATTGGTAGAAATTCAAAATGGCATTAAATGTTTGTTATATGCACTTCAACACGTTCCTGCTACACTCGTAATAAATTTTGTTGAGTCTTGGTTAGAGGACTAGAAAGGATTATTATAAAAATAAATAGACAATATGTCTATATTATTCAATGAAAAATGTTTGAATATATATATATATATATATATATATATATATATATATATATATATATATATATTCATTGAATAATATAGATATATTATTGATGTCAAAGAACTGATTAGAGAAGTAGAAAGGATTATTATAAAAATAAATAGACAATATGTCTATATTATTCAATGAAAAATGTTTGAATATATATATATATATACATATATATATATATATTCATTGAATAATATAGATATATTATTGATGTCAAAGAACTGATTAGAGAAGTAGAAAGAATTATTATAAAAATAGATATCTGTCTATATTATTCAATAAAACATGTTTGAATGTAGATATACTACATAAATATACATATATATATGTAAATCATTATTTTCTCTTATAAAAAAAATTCTCTTTTACATAATGTTTCGCACTGCCTTGCCAGTATATCTGAAAGATCAAAGGTCAAATTGTTATTCTCAAGTCATTTTGCCCAGAAGCTGATAAAAGGCAACGGACTCAAAGTTTTTCTTGCATATCAAAACAATCAACATGAAATGGACAATTAATTTTATCTCTGAATTCTTTCTTGCGATAACCAAAAGGTTGTAGCCAGTTTCTTCAGAGATTTCTCTGCCTGCACCCCAGAAAATGCGTATATTCAAAACAGGGCTGCCAATTGGTGCAGTGGTATAGAATTTCAAGGCAGACGAACTTTTCAGAGATCCTCTTCCCAATATGGCTTCAAACAATTGCAAACGTGGCTATTGCGATTTTAATAATGGTGCATATGAATCGGACACCTCTATCTCCGCGCCGTACAAAATCTGGCAGAAGGTCGAATTTAATGCGAGATTTAAACAGCCGTACAAAAATTGTTGAACGTCCTGGGTATAACGATAAATTAAATCCGTCTGCAAGGTCGCTCATCAAGAGGTTTTGAGGAGCGTGGAACCACCTCTTAATTGCCGTTGTTCCCAGGTCCATTATGACCTGAGGTGGTAGCACCTATTAGGGTCCTAGCTATGGGTAAATAGTTACCCCCCCCCCCCTGCAAAAAAAAATCTCGTGTCAAAAACCATGAAAGTGTAAAAATTGATTTTTATAGTAGAAATATCATCAATACATTTTTCGGAAAAAACTTATTACCAGGAGTAACTTATTGAAAAACTATTACCAGCAATACATTAAAAAAAATATTACCAGCAATAAAAATCTTGTCGGCATTAAATAACCCACTGAGGTTGATATACCGTAAAACAAAATAAACCAAACAAACCAAAGAATACATATTCTGTTCATACGAACCTATCCTAAAAAATGTGTCGGTATTAGATAACCCACTGAGGTTGATATGCTGTAAAACAAAATAAACCAAACTGAACCAAAGAATATATTCATACGAACCTATCCTAAACATCTTGTCAGCATTAAATAACCCACTGAGGTTGATATGCCATAAAACAAAATAAACCAAACTAAACCAATGAATAGATATTCTATTCATACGATTTTATCCTAAACATCTTGACATTAAATAACCCATTGAGGTTGATATGCCGTAAAACAAAATAAAACAAACCTGATCTACAACCTGATTTCTTACAAAGAATACATATTCTATTCATACAAATCTATCCTAAACATCTTGACATTAAATAACCCGTTGAGGTTGATATGCAGTAAAACAAAATAAACCAAACCAATAAACCAAAGAATACATATTCTATTCGTACAAATCTATCCTAAACATCTTGTCGGTATTAAATAACCCGTTGAGGTTGATATGCAGTAAAACAAAATAAACCAAACCAATAAACCAAAGAATACATATTCTATTTGTACAAATCTATCCTAAACATCTTGTCGGTATTAAATAACCCGTTGAGGTTGATATGCAGTAAAACAAAATAAACCAAACCAATAAACCAAAGAATACATATTCTATTCGTACAAATCTATCCTAAACATCTTGTCGGTATTAAACCCGTTGAGGTTGATATGCAGTAAAACAAAATAAACCAAACTAAATCAGCAATAAAAATCTTGTTGTCATTAAATAACCCACTGAGGTTGATATGCCGTAAAACAAACTAAATCAAACCAAAAATTGCTGAAGCCTCTTCGCCACTCCCCTTTTTTTGAGAAGTCCTCAGGCGTCGGGTAATGAGCCCGGTCCCCTCTCCCGAAGGATAGGTTCTGCTTGTTTGAGACTAATATTAATTTTGAAATTCCCACCACCCGTTCCGTCTGTGCCAGAAGTAGGTAAACGTTACTTTGCGGCGATTCGCATTCATTGTCCGCTACGCGTAAAGTGGGTCGCCATCACAGTAGCGACACAAATTTCGCACTGGCAATATAAATAACAATCACGCGTACACATTATTTATTTGTACATTTATTAGCTTTAATGGCTCTCTCTATGAACATACGTCACAAATACCTGAGAAGTTATTAGGCCGAAGCATGAATAATTTCCGTTTTTGTTTGGCAACTACCGTAATTTCTTGAAAATAATACGCACGAACAAATAATACGCACCCCAACAAATGATCCCCAAAATTAAGAAATATATCTATCCCTATGTATAGTACGCATCTATAAATTTTGTCAGAAGAAAAATAATAATTATAAAGACATTTTATCGACGTTGACGTTAAGAATAAAATTCGAAACTAAGCGGCTAAAATAATGTTAAAAATTACCAGGCGGTTATCCCGATAAATATAACATTTTATTTTACCGCCAAAATGTCGTCAAAACGTGCGAGTTATAGCGCACATTTTAAACAAAAAGTAATAGAATTCACAGAAAGAATAGGAAACAGAGCTGCAACTAGAGAACTGAGTGCCCAGCCGGTAAGGTCACGAAAAAGGGTGGATGGATGAGAATCTCACAATGCTGCTGAATGCTTGGTGTAAACATAGCAGAATTTGCAAGAAGTAGACGTACGTTGGTTCTTGATGCATTTCGTTGCCATAGGATGCCTTGCATGAAGAATATTCTTCAGGGGAAGAGGACTGATCTTGTTATTATGTCAGGGGGAATGACTGGCCAACTTCAAGAAATGGATGTTGTCTTCAACTGTCCATTTAAATAAGAGATGCGTAAAAAATACAATGACTGGATGTTTTCTGGTGTTCCCAGTTTTACTGCTGGTGGCAACAGGAAAAACCAGAATTGGAATTTATTGTAAAATCGATTCAGGAATCTTGGGATTCCGTCAGTGAGGATGTTATAAAGAGAGGTTTCTCTCAACAGCCATGGATGGCTCTGAAGATGACATCCTTTGGCAAGAGAAAGAAGAGGCCGAAGATAATTTTGAACAGGACGAAGATATTGTGAATGATCATTTGTTTAATGACAATTTAGATAGTAATTCTATAATAGAAAGTGATGATGATGATGAAAATTAAAATTGCAATAAATTGTTAACTTGATATCCTCTTTTCTTCGAAATTTGCCTTTTTATAGATTTTTTAAATTTTTTCCCCAAATAAAAAATGCGGTTACTGATAAACATAAATTTATTGACAGAAAATGTTACAATTATTATTGTTGGGTTTAAAATGAAAATTGGGATAATATCTTTCTTATTTTAGAACAAGTACTTATTTATTATTATTATAAATGAATAACGAAAAAATGTTTTTGTTTAAACCTATTCATAATATGCGCCCCTACTATCGCCTGTAATTTACAGTAACAAAAAAAAAAAAAAGGGATTTTCGAGAAATTACGGTATTTTACAAAAATAATTTTTTTAAATCATTTCACCCCAAGCAAGGCAATAAAACCACTAATACGCAAAGGGTACGACATTCTAACCACTTGGAGAAGGCCGAAACGTTGTAATAAATATGGCAGCAAAAATGAGGATGATAATCCGAACAATTTAAATAGTGTACATTATATTCAATTATATATTCACCATAATTGGCAATGACATGTTGCTAAATTTGAGGCACCTTTGTGATACCTTTTCAGTTTTAGGGGGAAAAAAACTATGACAAAGTGGGAAAAGTTCTCAGACTAAAGTGATGTTTATGTTGATGTGACTACACATATACATGGAGGGGAGGGGACGCTGAGAAATTTAAAATTTAAATTTAACATTGGAAAAAGTTCACGTTTGACGTGTTTCGTCATTTAGGACTTCATCAGACTAAAGTGATGTTTATGTTGATGTGACTTCACATATGCATGAAGGGGAGGGGACACTGAGAAATTTAAAATTTAAATTTAACATTTTTTTTAAAATACATGTTTTAGGTATACAGTCTCGCCAGCTTCATTTAGTTTCTTTTTCTTTTTGTTCGTGCTTCCGTCACTTTTGTTATTAAATATACCGCTTTGTGATAGAAGATCTGACTATCCCTTCGGTTGTGGGCAAAATAGTAGAACTTGAGCCTTAGCAGGGCAACCAATTTAAGAGAAGGACATCTCTGAATTTAGAAACTGTGGAGAGGGCGACGGGAAACCATTCTCAAGAACTACTTTTATGCATCTATTCAGGCCTTGGAGCGATCATAGCTCTCCACAACTTCCTATTCTTTTTAGATATAAGTAATGTTTGTCCCGTTACTATCCCTCACTCCCCCTTGTTCTACCATCCATTTACACTAGCTCGTTAAGTAGGTTGATCATGGCTCTCCACAACTTCCTATTCTTTATGGCTCTAGACAATGTTTGTCCCTTTACTATATCTCCCAGTCACTGTCCTCTCATCCATTTACACAAGCTTGTTAAGTAGGTTGATCATGGCTCTCCACATCTTTCTATCCTTTGTAGCTCTAGGCAATTTTTGTCTCCTTACTATCCCTCCTAGTCCCTGTTCTGCCATTCATTTACACGAGCTCGTTACGTCGGTTGATCATGGCTCTCCACAACTTCCTATCCATTGGAGCTCATGTGTTTGCCTCCTTACACACTCCACTCTCCTTGTTCTGTCATTCATTTACACACGCTCGTTAGGTAAGCTACTCGCTGTTTTTCTCTGCACGCCTTTGTCTTCACTATGCCCTGTAAGTGTTAGATTTGTCAAGTCTTCTTTCCTCCGTATGTTCCAGAAATTTTAATCGTCTCTTTCTGGTTCTAATTACAAGTGTTCCCTTTGATTCTTCTTTCCTTTAAACCTCTTCGTTTCTCACATATTCTGTTCATGGTATTCTCAGCAGCCTTCTGTAGAACCACTGTTGTATTGCCTCAAGTCTCCCCAAGGTAATTGCCACGCATTCACTGCCATATAGAAAGATCGATATTACCCAGCAATTCAGCACTTTTTTTCGTTGTTTCTAACGAAATGTTACTGTTTCTTAATACTTTGGTTATCTTTTGGAAGGCATCTATTGCTACTTCAGATTTCGGTGTCACATTTTCAGTCATTTGTTATAGCACTTCTTACATAGTTCAATTCCTCTGCTTGCCCGATTCCGACGTTTCCAATTCATAGTTTACCGTTTGGGACCTCCATCCGGTTAATGACTATATATTCTGTCTTCTTACAATTGATAGATAGTACTTTCTTCTCGCTTTCCTTTACTACGGTTACTGTCAATGCGCATACAACTAATAAAGCATTCAACGGCAGTTATATAATAAAATCGATTGTCTTAGATACCTCAAAGGCTTTTGAGAATATCTGTCTATATTTCTGAGATGAGATATTGTAATTATTTTCCCTATTTACATTGTTCAAACCGTTGTCCTCATCGTTATTGACATATTACTGACGTTTCGGCCGTTGTACACTCCGGCCTTATTAACGATCTGTCTATATTTCTGAGATGAAATATTGTAACTATTTACACTATTTACATTGTTCGGGCCGTTGTCCTCATCTTTATTGCCATATGCAAGACATTTCGGCCGTTGTATGCTCCGGCCTTCTTCATGATATGTCTATATTTCTGAGATGAGTTATTTACATTATTTACATTATTTACATTGTTCAGACCGTTGTCCTCATCTTTATTTCGACCGTTGTACGCTCCGGCCTTCTTCGAATTGGAATTTCGAACCGAACCCTTTTGGAGTAGATTGTTCTATTTCCATGTCTCTTCCGGATATCCCAGTTATCTCCCTTTAACTCAACTCTCCAAGTTTTTGTTTACCACTGCAGTAGGTAGGTATTGAACTCATACATTTTTGCGTCAAGTCACTGGATCCAACCAACGCTTTTATCCACTGGGTCATGTGTCCTTGACAAGTTATGGCATTTCTGGAAAAGTACGCAGTTATCAAGTTTCTTTTCTCAGGTCGGTTCATAAAAGTCGCTGCAAATGATCAATCTTCTGAGGCACATGAAATCAATACTGGGCTTCCCAAAACCTCACTCCTACCCTCTGTCTACTTTTTTTTTAATAACGATTTTCAGATCATCAGTAAACATTTTTGCAGATGATACTACATTTTATAAAAGCGCGTCTCGAAATCAAGATGTTCAGAGTTTTACAGCTGATCTATCCGCTGACCTAGCGCTACAGCTCAAGAAGGGAAAACGGACTTGTAAAGAGCAGTTCCTCTAAAACCAAACTAGTAAACAATAGTAAATAACTAGCAGCATGGCCCGGCGTTGCCCGCGCTTGATTAAAAAATCGTACGACTCATACAGCAATCGCTATCACTTGACTTAAAATATTTTTGCCCTTCCTTGCCATTAAAGGAGTGCCCTTTGCCGTGCTGACGTTGCTACATGCCTTACTTCTTGCCTATCTCACACTGCGAATGTTTTCTAAGCTCTATACTAAACATTAAATCTGTTACGAAAAAAGGACTAAACAAAATGAACACAAAACAATCAGCTTTAAAAAAAGGACTCATAACTGGAAAAACCGAATGAAAAAAGAATGTTCACACCCAACCCAGTTCTGCGCAATCAGAATCAACGTTGAGTTTAAGCAAGCGAATGAGCCAATTGGAGTAAAGTGCCATGCAGATTTAAATTTTTCCCACTTGTGACGAATGCAGCTATCGATTTTTTTTGCATGCTAGCATGCAAGATAACATTCGTGTCAGTCAGCTGTTGGCTCTCACGCTGGCCAATTGAATCTTCCTGCCTATTTGTGGCAGCCAGCTATAGGCTCTCACTCTGGCCAGTAGAAAATGGCCGCAAACTACATGAAAACTGCCGTAGAAGCATGAAAATGTCGATTATTTCCACTATCGATGGGAGTTGGGAAATGCAAAGTCGGTTTGACCTTGCTTCTAATTTGGAGCATGTGCATATAAACTTTGGTGCAAATCCGTCTAAAATTGCGGCCATGCATTCGTTACACACACACACACACACACACACACACACACACACACACACACACACACACACACACACACATTCTGCCTTTTATAGATAGAGATAAAACCTAGGAGTTCAATCGTCTAAACATCAATGGCAAGAAGACAGAATGCATGGTTACCGACAACTAGAACAGCCTAACATACTGTTGTGGTGTTCTCCCTCGAAGAGTCTATGTTAAACTCTTCCGCCTACTATAAGTTTAGTAGGAGAGAAGGTTCGGGGAACAGTGAACAGTGAATAGATTGAGCGCTAGTTCATTCGATAATCTCTCACTAGTCGTTTAATATTCTTCTGGTGTACTTACTGTTTAATATACGATATATCTGCAAACCTGGTTTTTGTTATTACTAAACCATTTTCTTGGTCACAACACATACAGATTACAAATTGGAAATATTAAAATCAAGCAAATAAACAATTTAAATAACTGGGAAGTGTTTAAACAAAGGACTAAAATTTTCGACACCGAAATCCGAAGTTGCACTGGGTTAGCGAAAGATGCCTTCCAAAAGCTAAGGAAAGTATTAAGAAACAGAAAAATTCGTTAGAAACACAGAAAAGAACATCTAAATCTACTATCTGTTTACTTCCTCCCTACGGCAATCCAAACTCTAAGGAGAAAGCTTGGTTCATCAAGATGTTTATTGAAAGCTAAGCAGAGTATTAAGAAACAGAAAAATTTCTTTGGAAACAATGAAAAGAATATTTAAATCTACTATCTGTTTACTGCCTCCCTTACGGTAACAGAAATTCTAAGGAGAAAGCTTGGTTCATCAAGATGTTTATTGAAAGCTAAGCAGAAGAAGAAACAGAAATATTTCGTCAGAAACAAAGAAAAGCACACTGAAGTGTTACGTAATGTCAATCATCCTACATGGCAGTGGTGAATTTCTAAGCGTAGCTTAAATGAGACACAAGACCGAATATCATGGACACCCAGTGAGGATCGAACTCACTATTCAGTTGTAACTGATCGAGTGAGACAAGCTTGCTCACCTCATACATGGCAGTGAATGCAGAACAATGTCCTCACAGATGAAGAATAGACTTGAAGTAACAGAAATGTGGTTCTACAGAAGCATGCTGAGAATACCATAGACCGAACATGTGAGCAACGACGAAGTTTTAGAGAAAATGGAAACAAAAAGGACACTTATACTTAACATCGGGAAGAGAGAATACCATGGATGGAACATGAAGAAGAGACTTGAAGCAAGAGAAATGTGGTTCTACAGAAGCATGCTGAGAATACCATGGACCAAACATGTGAACAATGACGAAGTTTTAGAGAAAATGGAAACAAAAAGGACACTTATACTTAACATCGGGAAGAGAGAAGACCATGGATGGAACATGAAGAAGAGACTTGAATCAACAGAAATGTGGTTCGACAGAAGCATGCTGAGAATACCATGGACCAAACATGTGAACAATGACGAAGTTTTAGAGAAAATGGAAACAAAAAGGACACTTATACTTAACATCGGGAAGAGAGAATACCATGGATGGAACATGAAGAAGAGACTTGAAGCAACAGAAATGTGGTTCTACAGAAGCATGCTGAGAATACCATGGACCAAACATGTGAACAATGACGAAGTTTTAGAGAAAATGGAAACAAAAAGGACACTTATACTTAACATCGGGAAGAGAGAAGACCATGGATGGAACATGAAGAAGAGACTTGAATCAACAGAAATGTGGTTCGACAGAAGCATGCTGAGAATACCATGGACCAAACATGTGAACAATGACGAAGTTTTAGAGAAAATGGAAACAAAAAGGACACTTATACTTAACATCGGGAAGAGAGAAGACCATGGATGGAACATGAAGAAGAGACTTGAATCAACAGAAATGTGGTTCGACAGAAGCATGCTGAGAATACCATGGACCAAACATGTGAACAATGACGAAGTTTTAGAGAAAATGGAAACAAAAAGGACACTTATACTTAACATCGGGAAGAGAGAAGACCATGGATGGAACATGAAGAAGAGACTTGAATCAACAGAAATGTGGTTCGACAGAAGCATGCTGAGAATACCATGGACCAAACATGTGAACAATGACGAAGTTTTAGAGAAAATGGAAACAAAAAGGACACTTATACTTAACATCGGGAAGAGAGAATACCATGGATGGAACATGAAGAAGAGACTTGAAGCAACAGAAATGTGGTTCTACAGAAGCATGCTGAGAATACCATGGACCAAACATGTGAACAATGACGAAGTTTTAGAGAAAATGGAAACAAAAAGGACACTTATACTTAACATCGGGAAGAGAGAAGACCATGGATGGAACATGAAGAAGAGACTTGAATCAACAGAAATGTGGTTCGACAGAAGCATGCTGAGAATACCATGGACCAAACATGTGAACAATGACGAAGTTTTAGAGAAAATGGAAACAAAAAGGACACTTATACTTAACATCGGGAAGAGAGAATACCATGGATGGAACATGAAGAAGAGACTTGAATCAACAGAAATGTGGTTCTACAGAAGCATGCTGAGAATACCATGGACCAAACATGTGAACAATGACGAAGTTTTAGAGAAAATGGAAACAAAAAGGACACTTATACTTAACATCGGGAAGAGAGAAGACCATGGATGGAACATGAAGAAGAGACTTGAATCAACAGAAATGTGGTTCGACAGAAGCATGCTGAGAATACCATGGACCAAACATGTGAACAATGACGAAGTTTTAGAGAAAATGGAAACAAAAAGGACACTTATACTTAACATCGGGAAGAGAGAAGACCATGGATGGAACATGAAGAAGAGACTTGAATCAACAGAAATGTGGTTCGACAGAAGCATGCTGAGAATACCATGGACCAAACATGTGAACAATGACGAAGTTTTAGAGAAAATGGAAACAAAAAGGACACTTATACTTAACATCGGGAAGAGAGAAGACCATGGATGGAACATGAAGAAGAGACTTGAAGCAACAGAAATGTGGTTCTACAGAAGCATGCTGAGAATACCATGGACCGAACATGTGAACAATGACGAAGTTTTAGAGAAAATGGAAACAAAAAGGACACTTATACTTAACATCGGGAAGAGAGAATACCATGGATGGAACATGAAGAAGAGACTTGAAGCAACAGAAATGTGGTTCTACAGAAGCATGCTGAGAATACCATGGACCAAACATGTGAACAATGACGAAGTTTTAGAGAAAATGGAAACAAAAAGGACACTTATACTTAACATCGGGAAGAGAGAAGACCATGGATGGAACATGAAGAAGAGACTTGAATCAACAGAAATGTGGTTCGACAGAAGCATGCTGAGAATACCATGGACCAAACATGTGAACAATGACGAAGTTTTAGAGAAAATGGAAACAAAAAGGACACTTATACTTAACATCGGGAAGAGAGAATACCATGGATGGAGCATGAAGAAGAGACTTGTAGCAAGAGAAATGTGGTTCTACAGAAGCATACTGAGAATACCATGGACCGAACATGTGAACAATGACGAAGTTTTAGAGAAAATGGAAACAAAAAGGACACTTATACTTAACATCGGGAAGAGAGAAGACCATGGATGGAACATGAAGAAGAGACTTGAAGCAACAGAAATGTGGTTCTACAGAAGCATGCTGAGAATACCATGGACCAAACATGTGAACAATGACGAAGTTTTAGAGAAAATGGAAACAAAAAGGACACTTATACTTAACATCGGGAAGAGAGAAGACCATGGATGGAACATGAAGAAGAGACTTGAATCAACAGAAATGTGGTTCGACAGAAGCATGCTGAGAATACCATGGACCAAACATGTGAACAATGACGAAGTTTTAGAGAAAATGGAAACAAAAAGGACACTTATACTTAACATCGGGAAGAGAGAAGACCATGGATGGAACATGAAGAAGAGACTTGAAGCAACAGAAATGTGGTTCTACAGAAGCATGCTGAGAATACCATGGACCGAACATGTGAACAATGACGAAGTTTTAGAGAAAATGGAAACAAAAAGGACACTTATACTTAACATCGGGAAGAGAGAAGACCATGGATGGAACATGAAGAAGAGACTTGAAGCAACAGAAATGTGGTTCTACAGAAGCATGCTGAGAATACCATGGACCAAACATGTGAACAATGACGAAGTTTTAGAGAAAATGGAAACAAAAAGGACACTTATACTTAACATCGGGAAGAGAGAAGACCATGGATGGAACATGAAGAAGAGACTTGAATCAACAGAAATGTGGTTCGACAGAAGCATGCTGAGAATACCATGGACCAAACATGTGAACAATGACGAAGTTTTAGAGAAAATGGAAACAAAAAGGACACTTATACTTAACATCGGGAAGAGAGAAGACCATGGATGGAACATGAAGAAGAGACTTGAAGCAACAGAAATGTGGTTCTACAGAAGCATGCTGAGAATACCATGGACCGAACATGTGAACAATGACGAAGTTTTAGAGAAAATGGAAACAAAAAGGACACTTATACTTAACATCGGGAAGAGAGAAGACCATGGATGGAACATGAAGAAGAGACTTGAAGCAACAGAAATGTGGTTCTACAGAAGCATGCTGAGAATACCATGGACCAAACATGTGAACAATGACGAAGTTTTAGAGAAAATGGAAACAAAAAGGACACTTATACTTAACATCGGGAAGAGAGAATACCATGGATGGAACATGAAGAAGAGACTTGAATCAACAGAAATGTGGTTCGACAGAAGCATGCTGAGAATACCATGGACCAAACATGTGAACAATGACGAAGTTTTAGAGAAAATGGAAACAAAAAGGACACTTATACTTAACATCGGGAAGAGAGAAGACCATGGATGGAACATGAAGAAGAGACTTGAATCAACAGAAATGTGGTTCGACAGAAGCATGCTGAGAATACCATGGACCAAACATGTGAACAATGACGAAGTTTTAGAGAAAATGGAAACAAAAAGGACACTTATACTTAACATCGGGAAGAGAGAATACCATGGATGGAACATGAAGAAGAGACTTGAATCAACAGAAATGTGGTTCTACAGAAGCATGCTGAGAATACCATGGACCAAACATGTGAACAATGACGAAGTTTTAGAGAAAATGGAAACAAAAAGGACACTTATACTTAACATCGGGAAGAGAGAATACCATGGATGGAACATGAAGAAGAGACTTGAATCAACAGAAATGTGGTTCTACAGAAGCATGCTGAGAATACCATGGACCAAACATGTGAACAATGACGAAGTTTTAGAGAAAATGGAAACAAAAAGGACACTTATACTTAACATCGGGAAGAGAGAAGACCATGGATGGAACATGAAGAAGAGACTTGAATCAACAGAAATGTGGTTCTACAGAAGCATGCTGAGAATACCATGGACCAAACATGTGAACAATGACGAAGTTTTAGAGAAAATGGAAACAAAAAGGACACTTATACTTAACATCGGGAAGAGAGAATACCATGGATGGAACATGAAGAAGAGACTTGAATCAACAGAAATGTGGTTCTACAGAAGCATGCTGAGAATACCATGGACCAAACATGTGAACAATGACGAAGTTTTAGAGAAAATGGAAACAAAAAGGACACTTATACTTAACATCGGGAAGAGAGAATACCATGGATGGAACATGAAGAAGAGACTTGAATCAACAGAAATGTGGTTCGACAGAAGCATGCTGAGAATACCATGGACCAAACATGTGAACAATGACGAAGTTTTAGAGAAAATGGAAACAAAAAGGACACTTATACTTAACATCGGGAAGAGAGAAGACCATGGATGGAACATGAAGAAGAGACTTGAAGCAACAGAAATGTGGTTCTACAGAAGCATGCTGAGAATACCATGGACCGAACATGTGAACAATGACGAAGTTTTAGAGAAAATGGAAACAAAAAGGACACTTATACTTAACATCGGGAAGAGAGAATACCATGGATGGAACATGAAGAAGAGACTTGAAGCAACAGAAATGTGGTTCTACAGAAGCATGCTGAGAATACCATGGACCAAACATGTGAACAATGACGAAGTTTTAGAGAAAATGGAAACAAAAAGGACACTTATACTTAACATCGGGAAGAGAGAATACCATGGATGGAACATGAAGAAGAGACTTGAAGCAACAGAAATGTGGTTCTACAGAAGCATGCTGAGAATACCATGGACCGAACATGTGAACAATGACGAAGTTTTAGAGAAAATGGAAACAAAAAGGACACTTATACTTAACATCGGGAAGAGAGAATACCATGGATGGAACATGAAGAAGAGACTTGAATCAACAGAAATGTGGTTCTACAGAAGCATGCTGAGAATACCATGGACCAAACATGTGAACAATGACGAAGTTTTAGAGAAAATGGAAACAAAAAGGACACTTATACGTAACATCGGGAAGAGAGAATACCATGGATGGAACATGAAGAAGAGACTTGAATCAACAGAAATGTGGTTCGACAGAAGCATGCTGAGAATACCATGGACCAAACATGTGAACAATGACGAAGTTTTAGAGAAAATGGAAACAAAAAGGACACTTATACTTAACATCGGGAAGAGAGAAGACCATGGATGGAACATGAAGAAGAGACTTGAAGCAACAGAAATGTGGTTCGACAGAAGCATGCTGAGAATACCATGGACCAAACATGTGAACAATGACGAAGTTTTAGAGAAAATGGAAACAAAAAGGACACTTATACTTAACATCGGGAAGAGAGAAGACCATGGATGGAACATGAAGAAGAGACTTGAATCAACAGAAATGTGGTTCGACAGAAGCATGCTGAGAATACCATGGACCAAACATGTGAACAATGACGAAGTTTTAGAGAAAATGGAAACAAAAAGGACACTTATACTTAACATCGGGAAGAGAGAAGACCATGGATGGAACATGAAGAAGAGACTTGAAGCAACAGAAATGTGGTTCTACAGAAGCATGCTGAGAATACCATGGACCGAACATGTGAACAATGACGAAGTTTTAGAGAAAATGGAAACAAAAAGGACACTTATACTTAACATCGGGAAGAGAGAATACCATGGATGGAACATGAAGAAGAGACTTGAAGCAACAGAAATGTGGTTCTACAGAAGCATGCTGAGAATACCATGGACCAAACATGTGAACAATGACGAAGTTTTAGAGAAAATGGAAACAAAAAGGACACTTATACTTAACATCGGGAAGAGAGAAGACCATGGATGGAACATGAAGAAGAGACTTGAAGCAACAGAAATGTGGTTCGACAGAAGCATGCTGAGAATACCATGGACCAAACATGTGAACAATGACGAAGTTTTAGAGAAAATGGAAACAAAAAGGACACTTATACTTAACATCGGGAAGAGAGAAGACCATGGATGGAACATGAAGAAGAGACTTGAAGCAACAGAAATGTGGTTCGACAGAAGCATGCTGAGAATACCATGGACCAAACATGTGAACAATGACGAAGTTTTAGAGAAAATGGAAACAAAAAGGACACTTATACTTAACATCGGGAAGAGAGAAGACCATGGATGGAACATGAAGAAGAGACTTGAAGCAACAGAAATGTGGTTCGACAGAAGCATGCTGAGAATACCATGGACCAAACATGTGAACAATGACGAAGTTTTAGAGAAAATGGAAACAAAAAGGACACTTATACTTAACATCGGGAAGAGAGAAGACCATGGATGGAACATGAAGAAGAGACTTGAATCAACAGAAATGTGGTTCGACAGAAGCATGCTGAGAATACCATGGACCAAACATGTGAACAATGACGAAGTTTTAGAGAAAATGGAAACAAAAAGGACACTTATACTTAACATCGGGAAGAGAGAAGACCATGGATGGAACATGAAGAAGAGACTTGAATCAACAGAAATGTGGTTCGACAGAAGCATGCTGAGAATACCATGGACCAAACATGTGAACAATGACGAAGTTTTAGAGAAAATGGAAACAAAAAGGACACTTATACTTAACATCGGGAAGAGAGAAGACCATGGATGGAACATGAAGAAGAGACTTGAAGCAACAGAAATGTGGTTCGACAGAAGCATGCTGAGAATACCATGGACCAAACATGTGAACAATGACGAAGTTTTAGAGAAAATGGAAACAAAAAGGACACTTATACTTAACATCGGGAAGAGAGAAGACCATGGATGGAACATGAAGAAGAGACTTGAAGCAACAGAAATGTGGTTCGACAGAAGCATGCTGAGAATACCATGGACCGAACATGTGAGCAACGACGAAGTTTTAGAGAAAATGGAAACAAAAAGGACACTTATACTTAACATCAGGAAGAGAGAATACCATGGATGGAACATGAAGAAGAGACTTGAAGCAACAGAAATGTGGTTCGACAGAAGCATGCTGAGAATACCATGGACCAAACATGTGAACAATGACGAAGTTTTAGAGAAAGTGGAAACAAAAAGGACACTTATACTTAACATCGGGAAGAGAGAAGACCATGGATGGAACATGAAGAAGAGACTTGAAGCAACAGAAATGTGGTTCGACAGAAGCATGCTGAGAATACCATGGACCAAACATGTGAACAATGACGAAGTTTTAGAGAAAATGGAAACAAAAAGGACACTTATACTTAACATCGGGAAGAGAGAAGACCATGGATGGAACATGAAGAAGAGACTTGAAGCAACAGAAATGTGGTTCGACAGAAGCATGCTGAGAATACCATGGACCAAACATGTGAACAATGACGAAGTTTTAGAGAAAATGGAAACAAAAAGGACACTTATACTTAACATCGGGAAGAGAGAATACCATGGATGGAACATGAAGAAGAGACTTGAAGCAACAGAAATGTGGTTCGACAGAAGCATGCTGAGAATACCATGGACCAAACATGTGAACAATGACGAAGTTTTAGAGAAAATGGAAACAAAAAGGACACTTATACTTAACATCGGGAAGAGAGAATACCATGGATGGAACATGAAGAAGAGACTTGAAGCAACAGAAATGTGGTTCGACAGAAGCATGCTGAGAATACCATGGACCAAACATGTGAACAATGACGAAGTTTTAGAGAAAATGGAAACAAAAAGGACACTTATACTTAACATCGGGAAGAGAGAAGACCATGGATGGAACATGAAGAAGAGACTTGAATCAACAGAAATGTGGTTCGACAGAAGCATGCTGAGAATACCATGGACCAAACATGTGAACAATGACGAAGTTTTAGAGAAAATGGAAACAAAAAGGACACTTATACTTAACATCGGGAAGAGAGAAGACCATGGATGGAACATGAAGAAGAGACTTGAAGCAACAGAAATGTGGTTCGACAGAAGCATGCTGAGAATACCATGGACCAAACATGTGAACAATGACGAAGTTTTAGAGAAAATGGAAACAAAAAGGACACTTATACTTAACATCGGGAAGAGAGAATACCATGGATGGAACATGAAGAAGAGACTTGAAGCAACAGAAATGTGGTTCGACAGAAGCATGCTGAGAATACCATGGACCAAACATGTGAACAATGACGAAGTTTTAGAGAAAATGGAAACAAAAAGGACACTTATACTTAACATCGGGAAGAGAGAAGACCATGGATGGAACATGAAGAAGAGACTTGAATCAACAGAAATGTGGTTCGACAGAAGCATGCTGAGAATACCATGGACCAAACATGTGAACAATGACGAAGTTTTAGAGAAAATGGAAACAAAAAGGACACTTATACTTAACATCGGGAAGAGAGAAGACCATGGATGGAACATGAAGAAGAGACTTGAAGCAACAGAAATGTGGTTCGACAGAAGCATGCTGAGAATACCATGGACCAAACATGTGAACAATGACGAAGTTTTAGAGAAAATGGAAACAAAAAGGACACTTATACTTAACATCGGGAAGAGAGAAGACCATGGATGGAACATGAAGAAGAGACTTGAAGCAACAGAAATGTGGTTCGACAGAAGCATGCTGAGAATACCATGGACCGAACATGTGAGCAACGACGAAGTTTTAGAGAAAATGGAAACAAAAAGGACACTTATACTTAACATCAGGAAGAGAGAATACCATGGATGGAACATGAAGAAGAGACTTGAAGCAACAGAAATGTGGTTCTACAGAAGCATGCTGAGAATACCATGGACCGGACATGTGAGCAACGACGAAGTTTTAGAGAAAGTGGAAACAAAAAGGACACTTATACTTAACATCGGGAAGAGAGAAGACCATGGATGGAACATGAAGAAGAGACTTGAAGCAACAGAAATGTGGTTCGACAGAAGCATGCTGAGAATACCATGGACCAAACATGTGAACAATGACGAAGTTTTAGAGAAAATGGAAACAAAAAGGACACTTATACTTAACATCGGGAAGAGAGAAGACCATGGATGGAACATGAAGAAGAGACTTGAAGCAACAGAAATGTGGTTCGACAGAAGCATGCTGAGAATACCATGGACCGAACATGTGAGCAACGACGAAGTTTTAGAGAAAATGGAAACAAAAAGGACACTTATACTTAACATCAGGAAGAGAGAATACCATGGATGGAACATGAAGAAGAGACTTGAAGCAACAGAAATGTGGTTCGACAGAAGCATGCTGAGAATACCATGGACCAAACATGTGAACAATGACGAAGTTTTAGAGAAAATGGAAACAAAAAGGACACTTATACTTAACATCGGGAAGAGAGAAGACCATGGATGGAACATGAAGAAGAGACTTGAAGCAACAGAAATGTGGTTCGACAGAAGCATGCTGAGAATACCATGGACCAAACATGTGAACAATGACGAAGTTTTAGAGAAAATGGAAACAAAAAGGACACTTATACTTAACATCGGGAAGAGAGAAGACCATGGATGGAACATGAAGAAGAGACTTGAAGCAACAGAAATGTGGTTCGACAGAAGCATGCTGAGAATACCATGGACCAAACATGTGAACAATGACGAAGTTTTAGAGAAAATGGAAACAAAAAGGACACTTATACTTAACATCGGGAAGAGAGAAGACCATGGATGGAACATGAAGAAGAGACTTGAATCAACAGAAATGTGGTTCGACAGAAGCATGCTGAGAATACCATGGACCAAACATGTGAACAATGACGAAGTTTTAGAGAAAATGGAAACAAAAAGGACACTTATACTTAACATCGGGAAGAGAGAAGACCATGGATGGAACATGAAGAAGAGACTTGAAGCAACAGAAATGTGGTTCGACAGAAGCATGCTGAGAATACCATGGACCAAACATGTGAACAATGACGAAGTTTTAGAGAAAATGGAAACAAAAAGGACACTTATACTTAACATCGGGAAGAGAGAAGACCATGGATGGAACATGAAGAAGAGACTTGAATCAACAGAAATGTGGTTCGACAGAAGCATGCTGAGAATACCATGGACCAAACATGTGAACAATGACGAAGTTTTAGAGAAAATGGAAACAAAAAGGACACTTATACTTAACATCGGGAAGAGAGAAGACCATGGATGGAACATGAAGAAGAGACTTGAAGCAACAGAAATGTGGTTCGACAGAAGCATGCTGAGAATACCATGGACCAAACATGTGAACAATGACGAAGTTTTAGAGAAAATGGAAACAAAAAGGACACTTATACTTAACATCGGGAAGAGAGAAGACCATGGATGGAACATGAAGAAGAGACTTGAAGCAACAGAAATGTGGTTCGACAGAAGCATGCTGAGAATACCATGGACCAAACATGTGAACAATGACGAAGTTTTAGAGAAAATGGAAACAAAAAGGACACTTATACTTAACATCGGGAAGAGAGAAGACCATGGATGGAACATGAAGAAGAGACTTGAAGCAACAGAAATGTGGTTCGACAGAAGCATGCTGAGAATACCATGGACCAAACATGTGAACAATGACGAAGTTTTAGAGAAAATGGAAACAAAAAGGACACTTATACTTAACATCGGGAAGAGAGAAGACCATGGATGGAACATGAAGAAGAGACTTGAATCAACAGAAATGTGGTTCGACAGAAGCATGCTGAGAATACCATGGACCAAACATGTGAACAATGACGAAGTTTTAGAGAAAATGGAAACAAAAAGGACACTTATACTTAACATCGGGAAGAGAGAAGACCATGGATGGAACATGAAGAAGAGACTTGAAGCAACAGAAATGTGGTTCGACAGAAGCATGCTGAGAATACCATGGACCAAACATGTGAACAATGACGAAGTTTTAGAGAAAATGGAAACAAAAAGGACACTTATACTTAACATCGGGAAGAGAGAAGACCATGGATGGAACATGAAGAAGAGACTTGAAGCAACAGAAATGTGGTTCGACAGAAGCATGCTGAGAATACCATGGACCAAACATGTGAACAATGACGAAGTTTTAGAGAAAATGGAAACAAAAAGGACACTTATACTTAACATCGGGAAGAGAGAAGACCATGGATGGAACATGAAGAAGAGACTTGAAGCAACAGAAATGTGGTTCGACAGAAGCATGCTGAGAATACCATGGACCAAACATGTGAACAATGACGAAGTTTTAGAGAAAATGGAAACAAAAAGGACACTTATACTTAACATCGGGAAGAGAGAATACCATGGATGGAACATGAAGAAGAGACTTGAAGCAACAGAAATGTGGTTCTACAGAAGCATGCTGAGAATACCATGGACCAAACATGTGAACAATGACGAAGTTTTAGAGAAAATGGAAACAAAAAGGACACTTATACTTAACATCGGGAAGAGAGAAGACCATGGATGGAACATGAAGAAGAGACTTGAATCAACAGAAATGTGGTTCGACAGAAGCATGCTGAGAATACCATGGACCAAACATGTGAACAATGACGAAGTTTTAGAGAAAATGGAAACAAAAAGGACACTTATACTTAACATCGGGAAGAGAGAAGACCATGGATGGAACATGAAGAAGAGACTTGAAGCAACAGAAATGTGGTTCTACAGAAGCATGCTGAGAATACCATGGACCAAACATGTGAACAATGACGAAGTTTTAGAGAAAATGGAAACAAAAAGGACACTTATACTTAACATCGGGAAGAGAGAATACCATGGATGGAACATGAAGAAGAGACTTGAAGCAACAGAAATGTGGTTCTACAGAAGCATGCTGAGAATACCATGGACCAAACATGTGAACAATGACGAAGTTTTAGAGAAAATGGAAACAAAAAGGACACTTATACTTAACATCGGGAAGAGAGAATACCATGGATGGAACATGAAGAAGAGACTTGAAGCAACAGAAATGTGGTTCTACAGAAGCATGCTGAGAATACCATGGACCAAACATGTGAACAATGACGAAGTTTTAGAGAAAATGGAAACAAAAAGGACACTTATACTTAACATCGGAAAGAGAGAAGACCATGGATGGAACAGGAAGAAGAGACTTGAATCAACGGAAATGTGGTTCTACAGAAGCATGCTGAGAATACTATTGACCGAACATGTGAGCAACGACGAAGATTTAGAGAAAATGGAAACAAAAAGGACACTTATACTTAACATCGGGAAGAGAGAATACCATGGATGGAACATGAAGAAGAGATTTGAAGCAACAGAAATGGGGTTCTACAGAAGCATGCTGAGAATACCATGGACCAAACATGTGAACAATGACGAAGTTTTAGAGAAAATGGAAACAAAAAGGACACTTATACTTAACATCGGGAAGAGAGAAGACCATGGATGGAACATGAAGAAGAGACTTGAATCAACAGAAATGTGGTTCTACAGAAGCATGCTGAGAATACTATTGACCGAACATGTGAGCAACGACGAAGATTTAGAGAAAATGGAAACAAAAAGGACGCTTATACTTAACATCGGGAAGAGAGAAGACCATGGATGGAACATGAAGAAGAGACTTGAATCAACGGAAATGTGGTTCTACAGAAGGATGCTGAGAATATCATAGACCGAACGTGTGAGCAAACCAGGAAGTTTGAGAGAAAATGGAAACAAAATGAATACTAATACATAACCCCAGAAAGCAACAATTGAAATTTCTAGGGCACATAACAAGGAAAGGGGGCTTTGGAAAATTTGACACAAATATGTTATATTGACGGCAAGAGGGAGAGAGCAAATTGACACATAACATACCTCATTAGGTAAGTTATGCGCTGTTTCCACCCCAAGCAAGGCGATAATGACACTAGGACGCAAGGGGTTACAGTTAGTGAAAGAGAAAGAGAAGACTTTATTCCGAAGAGGACAATAAATGAACAGGGTTCAGGAAGACGCTGGGTGGCGATTGACATTGTATATAATTTTTTGAAGAATGTACGTGTCAGGGAAACAAGAAATCGGAAGGGAATTCCACAGGTGAGAGGTGAGAGAAAAGCATCTAGCTTGTGTAAATGAACGGCAGAACAGGGCTTAGGAGAGATAGCAAAATGAGAAACTTTATTTAAAGAGCTACAAATGGCAGGAAATCGTGGAGAGCCATGATCGCCAACGTCCTGAAGAGACATGGCACATAGAAGAAATTCTATCATTGCAATTCGCGTTTATTCAAGAATTCGCAGTTATTCGTGTAATGGAGGCCGTGAAGGTTAATGACATGAAACGAGAGAGGTGTATTGTACAAAAATGACGAACGTACTTGACAAGTAATATATAAACAATGTGTGGTCACTGAACGGGAATTTTGGCTTTCAACGGTTTGATTTCTTCGTTTTTTTTTTTGTTTTTTTTTTTTTCCACCTTCCACCAATCAAGTGTCTATCCGTTACTTCTTGCATTCTCTCCTCGGCCTCGGCGTCGATTTGACCCGAGCGGAGGGTGGGTGGTTGGTTGGTTGATTGACTGGTTGGCTGGCTGGTAGGTAGGCAATGTATGTTGGTCAAATTTAACCGCTTGTTTCTTCGTGTATTGCATACAAAATTGTTTACTTTTTTTTTCGTTTGTTTCGTAAAAGATCTGCTCTTTTCAAACAAAGCTTAACTTTTTCTCTCGAATATTTGTTGTCATTACACAGAAAGTGAAGTTACTTGTTATGTATTTAGAGAACGCTTGTTTTTATTGCAGGTGAGAAAGTAGCCGAAGTTCCTATGCTACTAGCAGAGCCAGTTGGGTACCTGGAGATGGTGTAATGGTTAACAAGCTTGACTCGCTAGAACAATTACGACTGTGTAGTGAGTTCGATCCTCACTGGGTGCCCCTTAACTTCGGTCTTGTGCCACATCTAAGTTACGCTTGGAAAATCACTTTGGTGATGGTGTAATGGTTAGCAAGCTTGTCTCGTAGAACAATTACGACTGAGTAGTGAGTTCAATCCTCACTGGGCGCCCCTTAATTTCGGCCTTGTGCCACATCCAAGCTACGCTTGGAAAATCTTGGACACCTCGAGGCGGTGTAATGGTTAGCAAGCTTGTCTTGCTAGAACGATTACGAGTGAGTTCGATCCTCACTGGGAGCCCCATACTTTTGGCCTTGTGCCACATCTAAGCGACGCTTGAAAAATCTCTACTAGCGGAGCCAGTGCAAGGGTCACGCCCCCCCCCCGAAACTATGATACCCCCCCCAAATTATGATTCTCCCAACTCTACTACATCCCAATTTTCATAGAGTAGTATTCATATAAAATACAAATTTTATTGTAACTTAATTATGTACAATAATGGATCAGATGCGATATAAATGAACTAGAAAAACTGAAAATAAAAACGATGTATCTAAATACAAATTAGAGACCTGTCATAATAGATCATTCCATCTTAAATAAATCAGCAATGTTTTGCGGCAAGTTTTAACATCAACTCTAGATTTTTGTTGTTAAAATTTAATAATTTAATAATTTTAACATTATGGATAACAAAAATAGTGAATTATATATAGTGTTTTTTGGAGATTTAGTATAAAGAAAAATTCACGGATTTGGACAAAGAAATAAAAGTAGCTAGAATGACGTCAAAATCCGTGAAAATTGTTCAGCCTTTAGTGGTTAGTTGTGCTTAATTTAATTTGTAACGTAATGATGTTAGAAAAAAAGCAAATAGCCTGGGTCACAAAGCACTGCCCAGGGTCCACGGTAAGGCTTAGAACCGGCATTGGGTGCGTTCGAGAGTAGTACGCACCAGCCCTGATTACTAGTGTGTAAAAGGACGGCGATTGTTAGAAAGTTTTAATGGTGAGGTGCAGTGAAATAAAAGTCTTGGATCGACTATGTGACAAATCTGTAATGAAGCTAATGAAGCTTAAGCTTTAGGGCCCCTAATCCCAGAAAGGCCTCTGAAACAACTTTTTAATGAGTGAATTTTTCGACAAAATCGATATTTAAAAAAAATTAAAATGTGGCCATTTTAGTGATAGAATCATGTCAATGGGTTGAATTAGTTGATGTTGGCCTAAGAATATGCACTAATACCAATTTCATATGGCATCAAAATTCCTCTCTAATTCATTAATCTTTAAGAAGGGGTGGATAATCCTTTCTCTTTTACCTCCCTCAAGGGATTTAAATCAGTCATTTTCAGCCTCTGTAAAAGAAAAAAAAAATCTTTTTTTTCTTCATAAATCCCGTTAAATGAAAACTGTACCCAGTAGTGAATCTACTATGAAACTAATCTAATAAAGCTTAAGCTTCCGGGCCCCTAATCCTAGAGGGGCCGCTGAAGCAAATTTTTTTTAATGAGTGAATTTTTCAACAAAATTGATTTTTTTTAAAGTGTTTATTATTAAAATAAGGCCATTTTAGTGATAGATCATAAGTCAATGGGTTGAAGTAGCTAATGTTGGCCTTAGAATGTGTTCTAATACCCATTTCATGACATCAAAATTCCCCTGTAACTTATCAAATTTCAAAAATTTTATTGGTGACTTGCAGCGCACAAACCCCTAGTTGCATGGGCTTGTTTATCTTACCAGAATCTATTCATAGTCTACATTTTGGCAGTTGGATCCTCAAATCTATTGTTACTGGTTGTGAAGGGCCTCGCCCACATATGTGTTCAAACTTCAGGGTCCCAAAAATGTAAGTCTGCCACTGACTTGAGAATGCTAAAGTAAAATTTCATATTTTTCAAATTTCATGACTAATTTTTCCTTATTAAAATTTAAAGTGCACTCCAGAGTTTTAGTTATTCTATAGGTGAGTCCTGGAGTAAAAATGGTTGAGAAACACTTTATACCATATATATAATAAGACACACAGTGGGTGCATCTGTAACTCGATGTGGATTTTTTAGATGATATTTTTACAGTATAAAATATATATTTTTAATGAGTGAATTTTTCAACAAAATTGATGATTTTTTAAAAAAGTGTTTATTAAAATAAGGCAGAGAGTTTGACCAGCACAGCAGGAGACGAATCTCCAACTACAAACCAACATACAGTATTTACTACTGTATTTATGTGAATGGAGACATACCCATTATCGTCCGTAGGTATGCTACAACAATTATTATTATTGCTATTATTATTATTATTATCTTTTTATCTTTGCATTGTATAGTACCAGTTGCCCCCACGTCATAACCGGAGGCTTCAAGAGGCAAGAAGTTTTTGTGTAAGAAGATACTCTGTTATATAAGGGAATTGGGTTTAGACACATTAAACTGAGATTGTTGGTTGTCACCTGCACCCTTTGGTCCTTTGCCCCAAACTTTAACTGAAGTTGTATTGGTAGTTTCAGTATTTGTAGTTACTTTAAGGAACTGAGTCGTATCTTTATGCACCAAAATGAATTATCGGTACATCAGAATTCTGATATCTTATTAAAACTAAATATGGATCCCAGAATCACTCAGGAGTGAAAGCATAAAGGCAATCCATAGTGGCCACATGGGTATAAACAAATGTAGGCTAAGGGCCGAAGCAGTGGTTTGGTGGCCAAGGATATCAGCTGAAATTGATGATTGTATAAGAAAATGTGCCGTCTGCAATCAGCGCCGTTCATCAAACCCACACGAAACTTTATGAGCCTAGAGAGACTCTTGCAAAAGACAGGAACTGATATTTTCACGCTAAAATGACGTAGCTACCTAGGAGGGATTGATTACTTCTCACGCCACATGAAAATAACCCGTCTTAATCCGTTAACCATTGAAAATGTAATCGGTAAGATGAAAAATTTATTTGCCAGATGAGAATCCCAGAGGAAGTAGTCAGTGACAATGGAGGTCAGTTCACCAGTACCGATTTCTTTGAGTTTACATCCCAAAACGGATTCATACAAACAACTGCGAGTCCACACGGAGCAATCGAAAGTGGGGCGAAAATCGTAAAGAGACTGACTGCTACAGCAACTGGATATTTTCCTAGCCTTAATAACATACCGCAGTGCGCTGATATCAGCTACGAAAACAAGCCTCGTGGGAGGGTGATTATGGGTAGAAAAATAAGGACTGTACCACATAGTCACATGGATAGACTGACCCCGAATTTGTCGAATTTAGAACGCGTTTGAAGAAGAAAAACTTCGCGAGAAACAACGAAAAGAATACTAAACTGTTACGTGATATCTGTCCTCCTGTATGGCAGTGAATGCTAGACAATCTCCTCACAGATGAAGAAGAGACTTGAAGTAATAGAAATGTGGTTCTACAGAAGGATGCTGAGGATACCTTTGACCGAACATGTGATCAACGACGAAGTTTTAGAGAAAATGGAAACAAAAAGGGAACTAATACTTAACATCAAGAAGAGACAGTTGGAATTTCTAGGGTACATAATGAGGAAAGAGGGCTTGGGAAAGCTGATACTCACGGGACAGACTGAAGGCAAGAGGGACAGAGGAAAACAACGCATAACCTATGTAGAGAGCTTGAGTAAATGGACGATGGAACAAGGTTTAGAAGTAATAAGAAAAAGAGAAAATTTATTAAGAGCTATGAAATTTTTGAGAGCCATGATCGCCTTCGTCCTGAGGGGATACGATACAAGAAGAAGAAGAAGAAGAAGAAGAAGAAGAAGAAGAAGAAGAAGAAGAAGAAGAAGAAGAAGAAGAAGAAGGAGGAGGAGGAGGAGAAGGAGAAGAAGAAGAAAAAGGAGAAGAAGGAGGAGAAGGAGGAGGAGGAGGAGAAGAAGAAGGAGAAGGAGGAGGAGGAGGAGAAGAAGAAGAAGAAGGAGGAGGAGGAGAAGAAGAAGAAGGAGAAGGTGGAGGAGGAGGAGAAGAAGAAGAATGAGGAGGAGGAGGAGGAGGAGAAGAAGAAGAAGAAGGAGGAGGAGGAGAAGAAGAAGAAGAAGAAGAAGAAGAAGGAGAAGAAGGTATGTTGGTGACGAGCGTGAATTCCAAACACACAAAAAAAAGTAAAAACATTGCCTAAAGATGAGAAAACGGGGAGTAGAGGTTTATCCATTGTTTCCTGTTTAGGATTGAGTTTCCAGTTCTTTCGAAAGTCTACTTCAACACTATATTCTAACGTCTCTGCCTAAACTCTGAAATTTTATTTACTATATATTTTTATTTTATTTCCTCAATAATAGATAGGTTCGTCTATCGTCCGGTTCAAATTCCTCTCGAGCGATTTTAACAGTAATAGTAGTTTATCTCTTG
This sequence comes from Acanthosepion esculentum, assembly GCA_964036315.1. NCBI lineage: Eukaryota > Metazoa > Mollusca > Cephalopoda > Sepiida > Sepiidae > Acanthosepion > Acanthosepion esculentum. The sequence continues at coordinate 56,040,600 of OZ038507.1, forward strand.
TTTCCTGTCCGGGGAAGGTTTTTGACCAAAATAGATGCATTAACCACGAGTTCAGATTATGATAAATGATGTGGAGATGAACACAGCTCTTCAGAATATGACTTGAACTCGTCCAAATACCTGACACCGAGAATCGTCAGGAGAGAACTGACCGTCCGCGAGTCGGGAGCAATGTTCTCAGAGCTTGTCGGAGTCTCTGCCTTCGGGCGGAGGGGAACCCAGGCGAGGCTATACGTACGGGCAGATTCTCGTCAGGGGAAAAGCAGACAGTCACCCGATCCCGTGTATGCGGGGTTTACGGGGAATTTTTGCCCGAGTGTACGCGCTCGGAAACCTTCCACATTAAAAACTGGCCTTGTGCCGCATCCTGCCCTGTGGGGAGGCTTCGGGTAAATACCGAGTTAGCCTGGAGAAGTGCTCTTAGAGCTGATTGGACTCTCTGCCTTCGGGCTGAGAGGAATCCAGACGAGGCTATGCCTATGGGCAGAGTCTTATTTGGGGGAAAGTAGACAGCCACCCTACCCCGTGTATGATGGGTCTACGTGGAATTTTTGCCCGAGTGTTCGTACTCGGAATGCCCCACATTAAAAACCGGCCTTGTGCCACATATTGCCTTGTGTGAAGGCATCGGGTAAATACCGAAGTAGCCGGGAGCGATAATTACTACAGAATTCAGTAAGACTCCCAGCGACATTATATTGCATGATTGATGTTGTCTTCATTCAATAGAATGAAGACATGGCAACAAAATACTTCAATGTTTCAGCGTAAATTGAAATACATTTGATTGAATCAACTAACCTGCTTCGAGCAAAATGATGTGTTAAGTCGACTGGTTTTTGATCGAATATATTGTCCGTTTCTTTTCTTTTTTTTTGATGAGAGTTTTCGTATGATGTCATCTATTTATGGCAGACATTTTAAAGAAATGTTTACATATGACTTATTTATAGTCAATTATGACCTTTTCAATTTTGCTTTCATGAAAAAGTGATAACTTTAAAAATAACAAAAACAGAATGTTTACACAAGTCGAGAAAAATACCTGCTAATTTCTGTCTGAAATTTCGTTTCTTGAGATTCTTTCAAACTTGTATCCCTACCTTAGTTGTTTTTATCATATTTTGGGTTGTAGATATCTATTCATAAAAAAAACAATTATTTGATATGGAAGCAAGCCTGAAGGAATTACTGTGTAATAAAATGTACCAGGGATCAAAGTTCATTAAAACGGATCCAGATCCACAGCCTTCTCACTCCTGTTGAAGGAAACCATTCCTGATTGACCATGTATTCAGGAGTGTGGTTGTACTCACAACGCCTAGCCAGTTGCGGGTTAGTAACGATATTTAACCCATAGTTGCAGGTATTGAATTCAGAGTTGTCTTTCTCCTAGACTGATTGCTATCCTAGGCTATAGCACCCAGCCTGCCCTGATTTAACTCCCAGCTGAGAGAAGAGATGGATTTGTCTTTCCCAAAGGCGTTTGTGGGAAAGTGAATGCAACAGACTAGCCCGGAATTTGAACTTGGCTCGGTGATTTCACTTCTCGAGCTGATATCTGTTACATCACCCACACATCAACATGGGTAGAATTTATAAAAAAAAAAAATACACCAAAACCTGTGTTCACGCTAATGGTTTCATATCTGGCAAGTATTTAATCTTCCATGTGTCATATCTCGTCATGTCATGTTGATCATAGCTCTCTACAACTTCCTATCCGTTGTAGCTCTAAGCAAAGTTTCTTCAACTTTCCTCTTAATAAAATCAGTTCTATGAGCCCGTTACTGCTCCCAAACTAATAAGGCGGGTTTCTTTGATGGGCCAAGAGGACGCCGGGACCAAACTTTATCAAGCCATAATTTAATTCCTCTCTCATCCGTTTAATCTTTCGGATGGACAGGAACATAAATGCCATTGGGTATTTTTTCTTTAGGTAATGTTTTTTCGTTTAAAAATTAAGACAGGTGTCTGTTTTCTCCCATCAGCGCATCATGCTAATAAAGGGTGTTTCATTAAGACGGATCAAACTCAACAGTAAATAAATCAGTGTTACTGGTGAAAATTTATTTATTTCTCTATTGGACCATGTTATTTAAGTCATAGCAATTATGTGTGAAAAATAATATTGCCCAAATGTCGCTAAGGCTTCGGCGGCACACCTCCACTCGATGGTCAAAATGTTTGATGACGTTTTGCATAGTTGCTCCTCGATTTCACCAATATGCCTTATCATCTCATCCTTCAGCTGTTGAATTGTTGTTGGCTTGTTGGCATAGACATTACTTTTGAGATGACCCCAAAGGAAGAAAATTGAAGGCGTACGATTGTGGTGGCCAACTGACTTCGCTGTTTCGAGAGATGATGCGACCTGGGAAGGTTTCATTCACTTTCTGTTTGAACGTCCATTTTCGTAATACACTTCGATAAGTTTAACACGTTGTTTGATTGTTAATCTTTTCATGGTTGAAATTGCCAAAGACTTGAGTTGTTAAATCTGAAAGAAAAAGAAAAAAATCATTAGACGCTTAAACTTAATTCACATTGAAAATCGGTCCAAGTTAGTGGGACACACTGTCATGTGTCTTTTCATGTTTTAACCGTCACAGATTTAGCACCCTTGGATTCTACTATCTTCTTTGATGATATATCAAATGGAATGTCAAAGGGACTTCATCCATATTTGCTATTCCTGAAAGTTCAAAATGATGTTCTCACCTCCGTAATATATAGCTGTATTAGGCTCAGGACAGTTTTTTGTACTTCTAAAACACCCTCAAATAACATGTCTTATGCGAAGACAAATACGATGTTTACATAAAGCCTTGATACTAACGGCCATATCAGGTTGAAACACCAGTTCTCATTCGATCACCGGAGAAAAGCAACTTCGAGCCTTGTTAGTAAAGGGTGTTCGAATAACTTGAACCGATTTTAAATGTGAATTAAGTTTAAGCGTCTGATAACTTTTTTCTTTTTCTTTAAGATTTAACAACTTTAAGACTTAATCTTTGGCAATTTCAACCATGGAAAGAATAACAATCAAGCAACGTGTTAACATTTCAAGAGTTCAATTGGAAAAATTGTTCTTAAATTCAAACAAACTGGGTCGGTGGCAGATGTGAAAACAGCATTGTGTGCTCATTTCCGCCGTTCAGCTGAAAACATTGCTGCAGTGCACGAGAATGTGGCCGAAAATCCAGACACCTCTATTCGTCATCGCGCGCAGGAATTGAACCTCTCCACAACAGCGTTACATTGTTTGCAATTGCGCTCTCGGTTGGTCGATTATGTTGACCAAAAAATCGCGAAGTGCGCGAAATGCATTTCTGTTTGAACGTCCATTTTCGTAATAGGCTTCGGTAACTTTAACACGTTGTTTGATTGTTAATCTTTCCGCGGTTGAAGGCTTAAGTTGTTAAATTTGAAAGAAAAAGAAAAAAATTATTAAACGTTTAAACTTAATTCACATTTAAAATCGGTCCAAGTTATTCGAACACTCTTTACTTGATGGCTGTCTGCTTGGGAGTAGCAAGTGCTGTAAGCCGTGCGTTTGATGGAATGATTACCAGCTAGGAATGAGAAATTGGAAAGCCGTGTTAAAATACCAGCTGAGTTTGTTGCATTCATTTCCCTCTGGGAAATGTATAACTCTGCCTCTTCACCTTCGGCTCTGGGTCAAATAGTAGGAATTGTATCTGCAAAAATCATTGTTACAGGTACAAATCTTTACCAGATCTTCCAAGATACCGTGAGCCAGCATAGGAGAGGAAGGCTCACCAAACCCCATGAGAAAGCCAAAATGAACTCAGGAGAAAGTTGAACCACGCGAGTGCTCATTCTGCTGTAAGCAGAGACAGTGTTCTATGATGAAAGACTAGAAATCAGTTGGATAGCCGTAGTCAGAAGATAATACTTGATGGACTTTTTCTGTTTTAATTTCTGGGATTATTTACATTATTTACACTTCGACGATTGTCCTCATCTTTGTTGCTTTGATTTTTTTTTTAGCATTTCATTATTGTTTTTTTTTTTTTCTTTTTAATTTCGGTCATTTTACCTTCCAGATTTCATACAGTGTTGGCGATCCGGGTAACCCTCCGAGAATTTAAATCTGAACACTTTATTAAATTTACAGGGATACGTATTCTACTTCTTATTTAGTACTGTTATTATTCATTCCGTTTCCACAGTCTACACCACCTGGCCCAGTGATTGAACTCATTATGTCAACCAAATCAAGAAACTAACTCTTAAATCACTATCCTGAGTGTAGAACTTGGAGCGTGAAACGTAGTCCGCCTGTTGATGACATTGCCGCTTGTTACGCTTGACTAAATTCATTCAGAAAGATAAGAACAATCGTCCGAGTGTAAATAATCTAAATAATGCCTTAATTGACTTGTTTGCAGTGACGTGAAGAGGTTTGTTGATGCCCGAACCCAACACCTTCATTGTATGTCCCTAAGACTCAAGTAGGGGATGGGTGGCCTATAGGGCCTAGTATTGAGAAATGTGAGAAAAGGAATGCATTTTAAATATGTAAAAACGGAGGAAACATGAAGGTAAGGTAAATAACCTAGCCTGCTAACCAATTCCCTGTATTTCAGTAGTATATTCTCTTTTACAATAAACCTCTCTTTCTTTCATCTACACCCGTGTTGCTGTTCCTTTCACTAGAGTACCGCCTTTGTCTGTTTGTAACTTCTTTAATGATACAACAAAAATGAAGAAAAAAAGGGTAAAAAAAAAAGAAATGTTAGGTTCCTAAATCTATTAACTGTATGATCCTCCTTAAAGCATTCCATGCACAATGGAGTTGTTCATTCTTTGCACCAAGTTGTCACCATTCTTCACCTCTTTTTCTCTTTGTAGATATTGCACCATCTTTGGCTTGTTTGTCTTTCAGATTTATCTTCCAGGAAGATATTGAAGGAACTTCATGAATCCTAGTAAATTTTACAGCATCAATCATCATCATCTTTCTTTCTGAATCCTGTTCTTTTATTGTCTGTTTAAACTGCCATCTTCTTTATCCTATATCTCTAAACACTAAATATAAACCATAATTTCGGAAAGTGAAAATTTCATAGAAATATATTGGAAATTTTCTAAATCTCCATCGGAAATCAAGAAAATTTGAACTTTAATCAACATGATTAAAATGGTTCAGTCATTATATGGTAGGAAAAACATCCACACCAAATCAGAAAGCAAGTAGTTTTTATTTATATATTTGCTTTAATTGTTTATAAAAACTGTTGTAGAGTAGCTAGCACCCCTTCAGCACTCTACAAGATGGCTTGGCTTATAGCCTTAAATAGTTTATGATTAAGGACTTCAACAGTTGATTAATAAGTTGATTAATAAGTTGATACTGAGCTGATTAATATTCGAACTGATCTTATTTCGTTTGGCTATACAGCATTTAACCCTCCTCTATTCCTTGTAAGTTGTCTTGTTAATTGTTTTGTAACTTATTGTTCTGTGTTTTTGTATGTACCCATTAGCACAGGACCCGGGTGCTGAATAAATATATTAAGCACTCATTCTTCTCTGTATATCATTCACCTCGACGATACAACAAAAACTATAAAAAATATATTTTAACTCTTAGATTCTAAAAATAAAGAAAAAAAACCAGCAAAAGGAGAACATAAAACAATCGATGAGTTCCTAAATTCAATGATACTCCTTGAAGTATTCCATGAACAACGGAATTGAACATTCTTTGCACCAAGTTGCCGCCATTTTTTCATTTCTTTTCTCTTTGAGAAATATACATACAAACATAGAACTGTTTTGGGTTTGTTCTTCTAACGTTATTTGCAAGCAAATACTCCAGGGAATGACGTAACCTCATCAATCCTTGTAACCGTAAGTTCTATGCTGAGAGCTTCTTCTCCCGCACGTCTCACTTGTGGACACCTTTTCTGGCTTCCTGCTCTCCCGTCAACTACAATCTGCCCGTATTGCTGGAAAAGGTTTAAATAACCAGTTGATGATATCTGTTGATCTCCAATGAAACGTCGATGATAGCCAACACTTAAATGTTAATGAAAAATGTGCAGGCTTTGGAGATAGCATTCGAACTTAAAAGAGAAACTTAATACTTGTTGAGTCTTGACTCAATGTTGAATCTCGCCTATTGCATGGAATAATAATGCAACACAAAATGTACTTAGAACAAGAATGTATTATAACAAGAAAGTGTACACAATAAGTACATATAGTATTTCTGTATATTTCTGGGAAGACGTTCCTGGAGAATGTGTTGACTAGTCGCAGTCGATCAGAGTCTCTAGTTGGATCTCGTGATTCTTCTTCCTTCCTTCTCTCTCGTCTTCCGGTATCAACCATTATTTATATAGTTGGTAGTCACCTATGCAGATTAGGTGGATTCCACCACAACAATACTAATGATACGACGATATACGGGCGCACGTCTAAAAGTCTTGACGACCTCTCTTCCGTTCGACCACTAACTTCCCAGTGGGGGAAAAAACTGCCTGGTTACATTCTATGCTTCTAAAATAAAACTGGTTACATCTATCATCGACCATGCCTGCGCTCTGGATCAGGGAAAATTGGTGGCAGCAATTGTGGACATCATTTATAGATCTGCACAGGCCGTGGTGCATGGTGACTCGTGGTACTGCAAAGTTTTTGCTCGCTGAGCGCCCAAGTAAGGAAGCAAGTGGAGCAGACGTGGCTTCGTGAAAGCTTCTTTCGTTGACCGATACCAGAAGTATGGGAGTCTGTTCCATAGGGCAGTGGTTCGCTGTTTGAGTGGAACTTACTTCTCGTCGGTGGAATACGGAGAGAATGTGGGTAGTTTGCTACTATGTAAATAGCATGGCGGGCCCTAGCAGTGATGATCTGACCTGGTGGAACCAGGAGATGCAGTTCGTCCGAGCACTTTACATGGTAGTAGAGATAGAGCCACACCCAGCCTGCCAGAAAGAGGTTTGAGCGTGGAAAATAATTCTTCCACAATGACTCGGAGACGCTTTTGAAATCTATCAAAATTGGAAAGTGAGGTCTGGGCAGCTCCAGTTTAGATATGGCTAGATTATACCATTTTCGGCCTTATCTGGCTCTTATAAAAGCAGAGGACAGCATGAGGGGTCAGGTACTTACTGGAGCGGTACAGGGAGTCGATCATTTTACATGACTCTTTAGCAATGGGTCGTATATAGGAATTCCACTCAAGGTCGAGTGTGAGCCTGAGGTCCAATATCCTCCAAGATACGGTGCTTCCTCGAGTGGGCATCCGCTCTTCGTGATTGGTGATAGTTCGGAGTCTGGTCGGCGGTGATGGAATGTAACCAGTTTGGTTTTAGAGGCATTGAATGTAACTAGCCAGTTGTTCCCCCTACTGGGAAGTTAGTGTTAAATCGAAGGAGAGGTCAGCTGCCGATCTCTGATCGTCAATACTCTTAAATGTGCGCTCGCATATCGTCCTATCATCGGCGTAAATGTTTACAAATGATCGGAGAGTATATTCTTAAGTAGATCATTTATATAAGCCAAAAAGAGGATTGGTCCGAGAAGATGATCCCCATCTTTGTTGCCATATTTATCACAACGTTTCAACCGTTGTACGCTCTGGCTTTCTTCAGGTGCTTGTTCTCAAAGATACATGACACAGTGGATAAACTACATCCGTGTCCTGAGTAAGACGATAAACTACATCCAACAGCAAGGCCTCTGATCAGGAGGTTTTGAGGAGCGTGGAACCACCTCTTAATTGCTGGTGTTCCCAGGTCCATCCTGATCTGGGGTGGTACCACTTGTTAGGGTCCCATCTATGGTCAAATATTTAACCCCCAGAACTGGGGTAAAAACACTATGAAAGTGTAAAAATGGGTTTTTGTAAAAAAAATTATCAGCAATAAATTTTTGAAGAAAAAAACCTATTACCAGCTATACATTTTTGTAAAAAAATATTACCAGCTATACATTTTTGAGGAAAAAAATTATTACCAACAATACATTTTTTGAAGGAAAAAATTATTACCAGAAATAGATTTTTGACAAAACAAAATATTACCAGCAATAAAAACTTTGTCGGCATTAAATAACCCATTGAGGTTGATATGCCGTAAAACACAACAAATCAAACTAAAGACCCGACGTTATACACCTTCTGATACGATAACCTCCTTTGAAGTTACTCGAAAGTTCGGATCCTTGACTATCAGGCGGATAACGTCAAAACCAGAAAACGTTTACCCCCAGCATCCTTAATGAAGGGACAAATAACCCAGGAAAAGTTCAGGCGCGACACTCCGAGTGTGTCCGACGATACTCTCGTCCGCCTAGGGGTCAGGGAAACAGAACTTTTCTTTGGGTCAGAAACATCGTACCGGCCAGAGACCTAGGGTACCAAGGCAAGCTCGCTCATATACATGAGGACTAAAAGACCTATTTGGAGAAGGGGGTGACGAATGTTGGTCGGAGGTGCATGTGCATCTCCTACCCCCATTTGAGTTAGTATCAGGAGTATAGTCATTAGGCTGAGGGCATACGAACGGAAGTTAGTTATTCTATTTGAGAGGGTAAGAAAAAATATTTAGAATTAAAATATAATTACTCCTGTCATAGACACAATGTGGAGTTCAGAGAATTCTTTAGAATCGGCTCACTAAGGGGACAGGGAAAGATTGAGTGTGTTATAAAGTTTTAACTTAGTATATTCCCAAGATCCCCTCTTTGTAAAGCATACAATATCTGCACACGGGCCAGTTTACCACGCCCCAAAACTTTCATTAAATATAATGCGATCTACAAGATTAAATTAATGTGCAGGAAAACAGCACAGACGCCCATAAACTATATATATATATATACACACACACACACACGCACACACACACACACACACACACACACACACACACACACACACACACACACATATATATATATATATATTTAAAGACATTTATATTATGTTTAACGTTCTTTTTATAGATACAAGTATTTAAGCAAATGCTCTGTTTTATAATAAACAGTATTAAATAACATTTACCGGCCTGAATGTCCGAGAAATTTTCATAGAAAATTTTCGCTCTCCGAAATACTTATTTATTTAATACTGTTTATTATAAAACAGAGCATTTGCTTAAATACTTGTATCTATAAAAAGAACGTTAAACATAATATAAATGTCTTTAAATAAATTGTCGGACAATGTCCAATTCTAAAATAAATATATATATATATATATATATATATATATATATATATATATATATATATATATATATACGTTTGTTGTGCGACTTAAGTTTCGTTGGTTACCCAATTCGTCGGTCACAAGATATAGCTTATATCTTGTATATGTTATATCTTGTGCCTGACGAGTTGGGCAATCAACGAAGCTTAAGTCGCACATCAAACTTAGGTATATGTCTATTTATTCATATATATTTCTTAGCTCTGTTTAATCACATTGGGCACTATTATATCTACACCTCTTGGCTAAAGTTGATAATTATTTATTTGCTTACCGACGTATGCACGCCAGCACGCATGTATACGGTCGCTAATATCTAGTTATTTCATTTACCTACCCCCCATATATATATATATATATATATATATATATATATATATATATACAAGCCTGTATAAGTTCATAAGTGTGGCTGGACAGCCGATTGCTTCAAGCCGGGATCGAAAATCGACCGATTTGGTATCAGTCAGAGACTCTACTCCTAAGCTATCGGCGCACGGCAGAGAAAGGGAATCTTTTAACGTATTATATACGTGATGTATGTAAACGCCAAATTAGTAGTCGGAGCGCTCAATTCATAACTGAAGAGCGATGTGTTAATAGCAGGAGCAGCCGCTGTTAAAAATTCCTTTTCTACATAGTTCTCAATTGGCGAATGACAGCAAGTCATCCACACACAAGCCTGCTTCGCTATCATAGCTCATCAGTGTGGCTAGATATCCGATTGCTTCTAGCCGGGATCGAATCGAAACTCGACCGATTTGCCTCAAAGCAAGGCGTAAGACAGAAATTTAAATAAAAATAACACCGAATTTTACATAAAAATAAAGAAATAAAAATAGTAACATGTGTAAGTTAAAACAATAAAAAAAAAGTTAAAGAGATTGTCGAAAACATACATTAGAACAGGCGAAGATACTTTTCAGATTATTTTCTGAAATTTTCCAGTGAGTCACAGGCATTTCTGACGGGTGACAGATTTCCAGATTCTGCTCTTAAGGGAGATAACTCATCTGGTAAGAGGCAAAATATAAAAGAGAGCGAGGAGTAAAGAAAGAAAGAAAGCGAGAGAGAGAAAGAAAGTCCAACATTGTTTGTTCGAGAATCTTATCTGTCAAGCATCTTAAGAAAATGAGAATATTGTTCAATGAACCGAACCAGTCAATGAAAGCCGGAAAAAATGTTTCTTTTAAACAAAATGCAAACAATCAGAAATAAAGTTTAATCTGCTCCCAAGGGAGAATTTCAATTCCTCGTCCCTTTCTGCACTTTTCAATGGCGGTTTCTGCAATTGATTCCGCAAATCTTTTATTCCATCTCAGAAGAATTTACGCTTTTATTATTTTTTTACCAGTTTTTACTGATTCGAAATTCGACTTGTGCTTCCGCACAAATTTCTATGAAATGAGAACGCTCTTAAGAAATGGCAGACGGTTTCATAGTAAATCAAAAGCTTAATACTACTACTACTACTACTACTACTACTACTACTACTACTACTACTACTACTAATAATAATAATAATAATAATAGGTTTATTATATGATTGGTAGGATAAAGACTTAGAACTTAGTCGTAAAAATCAGATGCAATTATTTCTTTTCTTTTTCTCGGTTTACTAGTTTTTCGGGAATATTTCACAGATCTTACACCTCTTTCATTGCCTCTCTGTTTTCTTGCAAAACGATATCCAGGTCGTCGCCGATTTACGGCCTATGCGACTTACGACTGTTCGACTTTATGACCACGACCGCGACCGCGACCGCGACCGCGAATTGATATGTCTGGCCACGACTACTCCGCGTCTGAGAGCGTGAGTGTTTCACAGCTGAGTGTACGACGATAGCAGATATCATCACACATTTCATCCATATCATGAAATTTATGAAGAGAAAAAGAAACAAAACCATTCAGCTCACCAAAATAACAAACAAAAACCTCCAGCGGCTACTCGTCCTGGGTAAGCCGATAAACTACATCTGCGTTCTGGGTAAGACAATAAACTACAGTGTAACCCGGATATAGGAGACCCGGATATAAGAGAAACTCGGATATAAGAGAGATTTTCTCTGGCCCCAAATTAGAGCCTGTGTTAATGTATATATAATAGACCAAACACGGATATAAGAGAAACCCGGATATAAGAGACTTCCTATCCGGTCCCGACAACTCTCCGGGTTACACTGTACATCCGCGTCCTGGGTAATGCGATAAACTACATCCGCGTCCTGGGTATGATGATAAACTACATCCGCGTCCTGGGTAAGACAAACTACATCCGTGTACTGGGCAAGACGATAAACTACATCCGCGTCTTGGGTATGATGTTAAACTAAACCCGCGTCCTGGGTAAGACGATAAACTACATCCAACAGCAAGGTCTCTGATCAGGTGGTTTTGAGGAGCGTGGAACCACCTCTTAATTGCTGTGTTCCCAGGACCACCCTGACCCGGGGTGGTGACACCTGTTATGGTCCCATCTATGGGCAAATAGCTAACCCCCAAACAGGTGTCAAAATTGTAAAAGTAGGTTTTAATACCAGCTATACATTTTTATAAACATTATTACCAGAAATAAATTTTCGAAGAAAAAATTATTTCCAACAATATATTATTACCAGCAATACCTTTCTGGAAAAAAAAGTATTACCAGCAATACATTATTGGGAAAAATATTACCAGAAATACTTTTTGCAAAAAAATATTACCAACAATAAAAATCTTGTCAGCCATTGAGGTTGATATACCGTAAAACAGACCAAACCAAACCAAACCAAACCAAACTATCCTGCGGTTACCCACGAGTCCTGCCCCAGCTGAGAACATAGACGTTCCAGTGGCTAATAAGATGTATTTTTTTTATTTGTCTGTATTTTGGTATGTTTTGCAACTAAAAACTTTTCTGTGTTTTTGGTCTTGTTTTTTTTTGCACCTATTTTTGTTGTATGTTTAGTATGCGTTGAGGTGTCATGATTAATATCGATGTATGTTGTGGTGTCATGATATATCGGAGTGAGAAATTGAAGAACTGAGTTCGAATTCCAGTCGGATTCGTTACATTCACTTATGCGCAGATACGCTTCGGAAAGATATGGATCCAGCTCTCGTCCTCTCAGATATAGATAAATAGCGGGACAGGCTCGTTCCTAGAGCTTTGGTTGGCAACCAGTCTACCGCAGAAAGAAACGGCAACCCGCTGCGGGGAAATCTTCTGTCTAGTCTGTCATGAATCGAAAGAGACACGATAGCACTTAACTGACTGTATGTTTAACAAATATTAAACCAACTGCACTGCAGTCTTCAGTGTTTGTCTTATACCTGATAAAAGTTAAAATAAGACACAAAACGATTATATTGTTGTGGACCGGGTGTGTTTGCGTGTTGTTGTATTAGAAAGACGTGTGTAACTACTGGTAAAATATTAAAAGGTCCAACTACAAGAAAATTGTCGGGCTTGAATTAAGTCCAACTGAAGATAAAGATGACAAACAAGACCGATATATATATATATATATATATATATATATATATATATGTATATATATATATATATCAGTTGCCTGACGATTGCACTAGCATGAAACAGACTGTCGCCTCTAAGTGTTGACTTCTATGTTCACTTTTATATTTACACACGCTCTATCTCTGATATTGAGCACTTTATCCCATAAATATAGCACACTTTAATATTTCTTCATATATATATATATATATATATATATATATATATATATAAACAAATATCTGTATTAAACAAAACAATTTTAAGATGGACATAGACAATAATATTTGTGTGTGTGTGTGTGTGTGTGTGTGTGTGTGAAAACATTTGTTCGTATTTTGGTGAATGTTCGTACGTACGTGTATGTGTATATAATGTTCATGGCGTCTCCCACAAATGGGAAGATGCGGATCTTCTAAGAGATCTTATATTGTAGTCGATGAAATGAAGAAATGAAAAAGAGAACGAGGCGAGAAGTCGGCCAGTATTTATAGTATAGGGAGAATGACCCCTAGTGACAATTTGGGAATTAAGGAGGAGCTAACTCCAACAATATCTAACGTAAAGAAATTGTAAAAATTATTTTAAAAACATCAATGCCTAAAAAAAGATTAAAAAGTTTGCCAAATCAATTACTGACCGACTTACAACCAGATGATTTTACGACCGATAAGTCGTAACCAATCATGGCCGTAAGTCGACGATGACCAGTATAATTTTATTTAAAACCAACCTAGAAGCCGCCCTTCGCAAGACTTTTGGAGCTTCGTTCTTTTACCTTCAGAGTACTATGTACTTAAAAGTTATAAGAATTTAGAAAGGATAAAATTATTTTATCTTTATTCGTCACCTTAATTCGGCATAATCTTTCTTTGTATACGCAACTGATCTCCGTAGTTTGTTTACGTTTATTTAGCGCGCAATTTTTAATTCTTTTAAAATCACCATTCTTTAGGATCCCTTCACATAAAGTCACTCTTAAAAGACATTAGGAAAACCGAACTATGTATTATTTCGAATTCGTCACAGTACGCGCGCTAGAAAAAGAAAGAAAAAAAAACATATGAGCATTCGTACCGTGCCCCGCTTAAGTTTTAATTACGGATAATTAGACGATATCAATTGCAATTGCAACGAAAAGCGAAATTAAAATTAAATCTTTAATAAAGAATTGTTTTTTTTAAAAAACCTTTTACTCTGTTTGATATTTAAATTTAACTGAGTTTAAATGAGTTATTTAATTTTTTATCGCGTGTAACTACAGTACTTACTACCTGTTACTTCAAGTTGTTTATGATTCGCCGAGATCGAAAAACGGACGGACGGACATACGTTCACTGCGCTTTATTGTCATAGGAGATTAATTAATTTGAAGAAAAATCCTTCGGCCGGACATTAGGCTAGTAAAAAAAAATTAATGCTGTAAATAATTGATAAATATTAATGCTTCTATTGTTCTCGTAATTAGCGTTTGAATAAATGTGAATAGGCCACTGAGCGAGAGTTCGTATTACGCATGTACCGCTGTGTTTATTTGACGCGCTTTTATAAAATCCCGAGATCAAAAAACGGACGGACAGACAGAGACACGTACACTGCACTTTAATTATGCAGATATATTTTTTCATTTCCAACATTCGCATCACTAAACTTGAATTCTCCTCCATCTAGAAATGGACTGAGTTGTCTACTTTTTTTTATAAATACCATTTTGCTTGTTAAGTCCTCTCTTAGCGCGACAGTTACACCCTGCCAGTACCTCAATAATGGAGCATTCCATTTTGATCATGAGGAAAGACGAAAAAGACATAGCAGAAACGCTGTTTGGTTTCACTGAAAGAAAGAAAGATAGAAAGCAAAAAAAAGCAAGAAAGAAAAAAAAAGAAGGATAGGAGGGACGAAAACACTGTCATGCGTTGAAACGTCTGTTTCAGTGAACTGGAAAAACTTGACAAATTCAAATCTTTTCATTTGTATCCCCTTACTTTAAATACTGAATTGCGTTCTTATGGCATTATGTTGTTAAAGCTATTAAACTCAAATATTCAAGGACTTACGTTGAAACACTGGTTCTCGTATGATCACCGAAGTTAAGCAACGTTGAGCCTGGTCAGTACCTAAATGGGTGACCGTTTGGGACTACCAGGTGCCGTAAGCTTTGATGTGCAGGTGGTGTCATGGATAATGGCTCAGAATTGGAAATCAGAGAGCTGAGTTCCAATTCCAGTAGGGTCCTTATATTGACAAATGCGCAAATACTCTTGGCAAAGGTATGAATCCACCTCTTTTCCCCCCAGCTATGGGTTAATTAGTAAGACGTGTGTTAGTAAATCCGTATTATCTCAAAAAATTCTTACAATCTAAAAATATTTTCTTATTTTTAAATAACCCGCAAAAGGTCGATAAGCCGTAAATTTAAAAAAAATATTTAACGATGCAATAGGTGAATTTCTAGCGGTACGTTTTAGTAGTGGAACTCGCAAGGTGCTTATTCAATTATTAACTTAATAATTAAAATTCATCAGAAAATTACAATAGAAAAACCGTGAAATTTTCACGGGTATTTCTAAAAGGTACCCCCAAAAAGGTACCAGGGATGAAAGCTCATTGGAACAAATCCAGATCTAGGTCTTCTTACTCCTATTCAAGGAACCTTTCCCTCATTGACCATGTCTTCAAGATCGTAGCCGTACACACCAAGCTTGGCCAAGTGATGAGGCTATTTAACCCATGGCTGGAGGTCTTCTCCTAGACCAGTTGCCACCTAGGTCTAACTGGGGAGGGGGGAGAGAAATGGATTCATACCTTTCCCATGGGTATTTGTTTATGTAAGGTACTCGACTGGAATCTGAACTGGGCTCTTCGAGTTCTCAATCAGGGGGCCGCAACCGATGACCCCACCGCGCCTCTTCAGTATTTCTAGTTAATATTCAATTATTGGTAGGTTTACTCCATCTTATACACTCTGCAATATGACAATGTTTTTATTAATAATTTTATTCCATTTTTAGTATTGTTACTCTTTATCACAACACTCAGGATCAATACACTTTCCATTTTTTCTGTGATTTCATTAACCTAAAAACGCTTAAATTCATGCAGTCGAGGCGCCAAGGAAAAAAAAAGCCCATCAGAACAGTTGCCATTTGTAGAAAAGACAGAGGGAAGCCACGTCACGTGGGTGAGAAAGTGACGGAAGTCGAGATGCCTGGTCAGGATCGATTACATTATATTCAGTCATATATTCACCATTATTTGCAATGACTTGTTGCCACTTATCAGGGAAAAACTTCGATACCTTTTGAGTTTTGGGGAGAAAAAAAAACTATGACGAAGTGGAAAAAGGTTTCGTGTGACGTGTTTCGTCCTTAAGGACTTCATCAGTCTAAAGTAATGTATACGTTGATGCGACTACACATGCGCGTGAAGGAGAGGTGACAACGAGAATTTTAAAATTTAGATTTAACATATGTTTTTGGTATATACTCTAGCCGATTTCATTTGGATTCTTTTTGGTTCATGTTTCCGTCACTTTCGGATAATAGAACTGCCGAGAAAGTCGAAATGTAGTCAATTTATTGGGGTTGATCTAGCGATTAAAGCACTTTCTATAAAATTTTTGTCTGAATAAATTACTGTCTATTTTAATTGCAGTAGTATTTTTAATTGCAGTAGTATTTTTAATTGCAGTAGTATTTTTAATTGCAGTAGTATTTTTAATTAAAATTAAGGTCATTACGGTAAGCAACTAATAGAATATTCTACAGTTGAAAAATTATCTAAGCTTAACGTAAAATTGGTCACAACTATTTCTAAAACATTAACTTAAATGGTCTCAGTAGAACAAGATTTTCATATGGACGTCATGGATGGGGCCAGACTTGTTCAGAAATATCTAAACTGCAAGTTGTATACAGCCACATTCGCAGATCAATGGTTAAAAATGGCTTTGAACAAATAAAAGCATGTAGTGAGGACAATCCTTCTTCAGATTTTATAGTTTGGGGTTTCGTAATCACAAAGAAGTGTACCAAATAACAGAAGCTACATCACTTGAGGATTTTCAACAGCAGCAACATCTTAAAATGGATATCATCATATGTAACGAAAAAAATTAAAAAAATAACATAATGAAGATTTTAGTGTTCCACACCACTTCAAACAAAAGGTTAGGAAGGCAACCCCCATCAATACCGGAAAACGTGATAACAGTTATTGGACTTGAGAAATCTATTTTCCTGAAAAAATGTTTTAAAAGAATGCTTTTAAAATTTCAACAAATTTAACACTTGCTGCTGAGTTAATGAATGGAGAATGTTTCCTAGTAAGGAAACATCTACTATTGCCATTAGAATGAAAGATGAGGATAACAGATACTACACATCCTGATGGCCTGAGAGTGAAGAAAAGTGTAACTTGAGTAGCACTGACTACTCGTTCAATAAATACCATAAGTTTTCTTATAAGAAAATAGCTATTACCATTAGAGATTAGAAACAGATACTGCACTTTGAATTTACTTGCAGCCCTACGCTGGCAGGATGTGACAGGTCAGTTTAATGTGGGGATCCCGAGCGCTTGCACCCGGGCAAGGTTCAGAAATGGCCTGTCGGTTGCGTTGGCTTCGGTATGACTACCGATCCTCTTTAATAAAATACTGGAGGTACTTCGATCGGGAGCTGTCCCGAGAGACCGGGCAGCTCTCAATAATATTTTCACGTGTACTTTTGTCCGCAGACAAAGGCACAATTGAATGATAATATTAGTTTGTTCGCTGGATGGCAGATGCTACACTTTGATCCCAGCCCGATGGCCAAGTATTGAAGAAAAGCGTACTGGCAGCTCGGTCAATGATTGATGAATGTTTCCTATATTACCATTTCAGTTAGAGATGAGGAAAAGAAATACTACTTTTTTAAAACCCAACCTGATGGCTAGGGAGTGAAGAAAAGCGTAACTTTCGTGTAGTACTAGCTCATCGGTCAATGAATGGTGAATGTTTCCTTATAAGGAAACGGCTAATATTACTATTACCAATACTATTTATCTTAAACACCAGATCTATCAGGTCATCCCATAAGTTCTGTCCGAATTTTGAATTTTGAAACAAGTGACCAAATATTACATTTAATTACAGATTCAATCAACAATGAATTTTCCCTGATTATCTATGACTTACTTCCATCTGTTAACAAGCTTACTAATCCCATTACTGTAAAATTCTTTTGGCTTTGATTCGAAGAACTCTTCCCGTGTTACAAAAGCTGTTTCTTCCAAATGATTCTGTAAGCTACGAAACAAATAGTAGTCTGAAGGAGCAAGGTCGGGAGAATAAGGTGGATGAGGAATTTTCTCCCAACCAAGTTCTTCGATCTTTTATGATGTGATTCTTGCTGTGTGTGCTCGCGCATTTATCCTGATGAAACATCACCCGTTTTCGATTCATTATAGCAGGTCTTTTTTCCACAAAGCTTGGTTCAAACGCTCTAATTGCTGACAGTATATTTGAGCATTAATTGTTGCATTAGGTGGTAAGAATTCAAAGTGGATTATTCCTTGGCAATCCCACCAGATTGAAAGAAGAACCTTTTGCCCATGAAGTTCCCTTCTCGGCTGTGACCGGGGTTCTTCCCCTTTACCAAGCCACTGTCTACGACGCTTAACATTTCGATAAAAGATCCATTTTTCGTCGCCACTCACAAGTCTATCCAAAAAAGATGAAACAAATTGGTGAGAATGGAGAGAAGAGCAGATGTCAACTCAGGATTTGACGTTGTTTTCAGACAATTCATGAGGCACCCATTTTCCAAGTTTAGGAACTTTTCCAAGTTGTTGAAGATGACGATGAACAGTTGTATGGTTTGAACCGAGAACCACTGCCAATTCCTCAACTGATAAAGCAGGATTTTCTTCAAGGGCTGCTTCAAGAAGCTTTTCATCAAACTCAACTGGACGTCCGGTTCGATCTTCATCTTCAAGGGTGAAATCTCCACCTCTGAATTTTGCAAACCATCTTCTGCAAGTTCTTTCATTCACACATTCCTCTCCATAAACTGAGTGAATGTTTCTAGCCGCTTTGGCTGCTGAGTTTCCTTTCTTGAACTCATAAAGCATTATGTGCCTCAAATGATTCTTGGGTACTTCCATGTTAGCAGGGTTTTAATTAAACAAAATTTAATTTTTATTGTTCTATGAAATAAAATTTGATCAGTTTAAATGCATCTAAACATAAAAATAATGTTCAGCTCTATTAGACATTATAAAATACTCTTTAAATTTCGTTCATTTTAACAAAAAGTTAAAATTCGGACAGAACTTATGGGATGACCTAATATATACCCTTCATTTTTACTATGATTTCATCGCTGAATTTCATTCATCTCATTATTGTTGTATTTTTAAACAACACTACGTATGAAATTGTTCATCATTACTTTTATTATTTCTATAATAAGTTTACACAGTATTTTTATTTATTATCACGTTGTCGATCAATATACTTTATTTATTGTTATTATTTTTTATTACTAATCTTACTATTGTTATTTTATATTGCAATACTTTGTATGAATCGACTCTTTATGACTTATTATTTCATTAATATTTTTTACTTATTCACAGTATTATTAGTATTCTTTTAATCCAATCAAATTTGGCGGGAAACGTTTTGTTGCCATTTACTCTTTGTCGTCATCAGTTCCGCAGGTTCACCTCTTCTAGCTGGACATTCTTTTCATTCAACCAAAATTATACACGTATGCGAGAGAGGGGGAGAAAGAGAGAGTGAAAGAGACTGTAGACAGTGTGTGTGTGAGAGAGAGAGAGAGAGAGAAACAGAGACAGTGAGAGAGACTGAAAGAGGGTGAGCGGAAGAGAAAGAGAGAGAAAGGGCAAGAGGAAAACAGAGAAAGAGATAGAGAGAGGGGGGAAGATAGAGAAAAGGGGGGAAGATAGAGAAAGAGAGAGAGAGAGAGTGGAAAGTGAAAGCGATAAAGAGATGGCGGCAGACAAAGAGAATGTCTGTGAGAGAGAGAGGGGGAAGAGATAGAGAGATAAAGAAAGAGAAAGATACAAAAACAGAGGGAGAAAGAAAGAGAGACAGAGAGAGTGGAAGATAGAGAGACAGAGACATAGAGAGAGAGAGGGAGAGAGAAAGAGAGAAAGAGAGAAAGCAAGATTCAAAATGACAGGATTGCACAAACAGATGGAGTTTCTCAATTCTTATTTTGTTTTGACATTTTACTTGGATTTTGAAAGTCATGCAATTTAGAAAAATATAACTTTTAATCATTTAATGAAATTAATGTTTGGACAAGTCAAATAATATAAGATGAGGACGAACTGGAATGAAACACTTTAATTTACTTGTGACGAACTAAATAAAAGAAAAGAAATTGTTTTTAATCTAAAATTGTCCAATCCTGATTAATAAGTGAAAGGCTGTAAATTTTCTGTTGTACTAAGAAATAAAATAAAAACGTCAGATGCTTTCCAGCATGAGAATGACTCAAGAAATATTCGGTAGTTTCTCTTGCATGATACGACTGACCACTCATATCCAAACACTTGTTTGCTATGATGAATAGCTAATCCCTGTTTCAGACGCCTGCTCCGGCACATTTGATTTTTTTTCAACACCCCTGTGACGCACACGGTGATTGAAAAGTGTTGTGGTAGGATCCACCTAATCTGCATAGGTGACTACCGACTATATAAATAATGGTTGGTACCGGAAGACAGGGAGGCGAATACAGAGATCCAGCTAGAGACTCTGCCCGACTGCGACTTAGTCAACACATTCTCCAGGAACGGTCTTCCCAGAAATATACAGAATTACTAGATGTAAATATTGTGTACACTTTCTTGTTATAATACATTCTTGTTCTAAGTACATTTTGTGTTGCATTATTATTCCATGCATTAGTCGAGATTCAACAATGAGTCAAGACTCAACAATGGCGACGAAGTAGAACGAACCATACACCAAGACTCAACAAAAAGTAACTCCCTATTTTATGTATGATGGACTCTCCTGACTTGAAAAAATTATAGTTAGATGGGAGAGTCCATCATGCATAAAATAGGGGGTTACTTTTCCATCACTACGTATATATGTCGGATTAAACAAATCAATTTCAAAATTACTGTTTACATTTCGGGCACAAAATTAAAGCTAAAACGTCCCAATGCGAGATGTGTATTCCTTAAGTAGGTAATTGAGTGCAGCTTTGTCGTGACCTAATTGGTAAGTGCACGCTTCAGCTATAGGATATAGATTCCTTGTTGGAAGAAGGAAATACACATCCACAGAGGCCACCAGTTCATATATATATATATATATATATATATATATATATATATATAATTACTGAGTCTGTCTATATTTCTGAGATGAGGTATTATGTACAGTATTTACATTAGTCGGGCTATTGTCCTCATCTTTGTCGCCATTTTTGTCACAACGTTTCGGCCGTTGTACGCTCCGGCCTTCTTCAGGTGGTTGGAATTTCGAACCGAACCCTTTATTTCGATCACTGGGGTAGACTGTTCTAGTTCCATGAGCCATGTTTTGATGGATGTCACTTATCAGTTATCTCCTGCTAATTTTCCACTGTGCCATGTGTCCTTGAGGACACATGGCACAGTGGATAAAGGCGTTGGTTAGATCCAGTGACAGGCCCAAAGAGTGTGAGTTCAATACCCGGTTCAGGCAGTGGAGAACTTTCAGAGGGAAAATTAGCAGGAGATAACTGATAACTGACATTCCAACCACCTGAAGAAGGCCGGAGCGTACAACGGCCGAAACGTTGTGACAAAAATGGCGACAAAGATGAGGACAATAGTCCGACTAATGTAAATACTGTATATAATTACTGGGCGTTCATTTTCAAGGATGCCTTTCTGTTAATGTGGCTAGCCAATCTCCATAGTCTTAATAATATAGGGATTTATAGGGATGATGGTTTGATGGTAGTGAATAATTCTACCGGTAGAAAAGTTGACAAGTTGAGAAAATGGATAATAGAGTGTTTAAATCTTTACACCTCATGGTGAAAATTAATTCTAATATAAAACAAGTAGACTTCTTAGATGTAACCTTAAACTTACACTTAAATAATTTCCAACCCTTCTTAAAGAATAATTCTAACCCCATTTATATAAACCCTAATTCCAATCACCCAACGCCAGTTATTAAACATATTCCATCATCTGTTGAACGCCGTATAAACAAGCACTCTTCTAGCAAGGAAATATTCGACAAACACAAAATTATCTATAACAAAATCCTTACCGACAGTGGTTACAGATCTTCCGAAATTGAATATAGAGAAAACTGTAGTTACTCTAAAAAAACAATAGAGGAAGGAGAATAATTTGGTATACACCTCCCTTCAACAAGTTAGTCCATACCAAATTAGGGCACAAATTCTTAAATCTAATTAACAAGCACTTCCCTAAAAAATGTAAATTAAGCCAGATCTTCAACCGCAATACCTTAAAAATTAGCTATAGCTGTTCTAGAAACTTAGATAAAATTATTAAATCACATAACAATAGAATACTGAAACTACATAGTGATAATAAACGAAACCAAAATACAAGTTCTAATACACCCCAATAAAAAAGACTCTGCAACTGTAGAATCCCCGATCCATGTCCATTATCAAACAGATGCCTAAACAAATCCATAGTGTATATGGCCTATATCTCATCAAATGAGAACCCCGGAGATATTAAGCTGTATGTGGGGTCTACTTGCAGACCTTTTAAAGATAGGTATTACAACCACTTAAACTCCTTTACAAATACGGCCAAACGAAATATGACATCACTTTCGAAATATTTTTGGAAACTCAAGGAAGAAGGAAAAACACCTAAAGTTAAATGGAAAATCCTAAGACAAGCCAGAACCTGCAATTCACTGAGCGAACCTTGCTTCCTATGTTTACAGGAGAAAATATGTATCATTGAACTCTTGAATAATACCCAATTATTAAACCAAAGATACGAGACTACTGTTTTCTGTAGACATACTAAGGATTTAACACTACAATCTTGCTAAATTCCCAATTCCATAACTCTGAACCTTTTATAATTATATATCCACAAAACACGTTCTTTGATTACAAAATAAATAGTGATAACATAACATAAAGAAATGCAATCCAACTTTAGAAATCTTATAGAAAAACCTAAAAATAACATTTCCAATTATTACTTAGTGCTAACTCGACAATATTTTACCTACTCAAATGTAATATTATCCCCTATCGCTATCTTCCCTCCCCTACCTCTCAAACTTAGGACGCTTGTGAGTTGACGTGCCTAAACTTTGACCGATGTTTATCAGCGAAAAAATGTCCACACACCAATCAACATTAACCACCCGGCCCACCCATCACCAAATTGCTATCAACAACCACTATTGTTTCACTCAGATACTTTATATATATTTTGTATGTACATTTTTTTTTTCTCAAAAAAATGGAAAAAAAGGAAGTGACGTTTTACATCCGGCTTGCCTACAAACAGGATTGTTCATAACCATTTTCGACCCTCACCCGTCGATGTGCAGTTGAAATGCACTGAAACCAAGTTGCATCTTTGTAGTGAGTAAAATGGATTTGTCTATATGATAAAATTATAATAAATAAATAATTAATTATCGCTCTACTACCTGTATCGAGCTCTTTTTTGAATTAACGCTGCGAACGTTGGAATTTATATATTACATTCGTTCTCATCGCATCGGATATATATATATATATATATATATATATATATATATATATATATATATATATATATATATATATCTGTGGATGACAATATATATGCTCCTGAAAAATTTATTTCGGTTGAGCTCTGTGGGGAGGAAGTGTGGGTTTGTAAACAGTGACTATTACGGCTAATAATGCAAGACTCTTCGGTAAATCGAATTGAGTTCTCTCAGTCACTGTGTGTTTATCAAAAAATAAATTCGCTTAAATTCACCTTCTTCTCTGCCGTGAGCCAACGGCTTCAGGGTAGAATTTCCGACTGACGCGAATTCAGCCGGTTTCTGGCCAGAGGCAACCGGACGTCTAGCCACACTGATGAGCTGTGATACAGCGAAACAGTCTGTCTGTGGATGACAATATATATATATATATATATATATATATATATATATATATATATATATATATATATATGATAAAAGGCTCAAACACTAATATTCCGTGGTTATAATTTATTACATTGGAATCGTAATTACGATCCAATTCATAACACACACACACACACACACACACACACACACACACACACACACACACACACACATGGGATGATATGTTGTATCAATTTCTATGTATCAGCACAATTTTATTGTTGGTCAATTGAATGACAAAGTGGAAAAATTCTGTGTACATTTCATTTTCTTGAACGACTTAATTAGTAATTCAAATTAATTCACATTTCTCGGCAGAAATGCTGTTGTCACAATATACCGGGTGATTGAAGTGTAACTCCCTATGTATGATGGACTCTCCTGTCGTGTAAAATTATAGTTACACGGGGGAGAGTCTATAATGCGTAATGTAGGGAGTTGCTTTTCAATCACCCTGTATATTGAAACTACGATGGGTTGGTTTCAGTTACAGTTTCTGGTAGAGAGCGCGTGATCGGGTGTAGAACGAGGTCAGAGATATTAAATTCTCAGTCATGATGACTTACAACTCTTTGCTAACTAACTATCAGCAACCTTCGAAGTGTTCCATTTTGTCCAGTTTCCAACACAAGGCTTGTTGTATGGTTTGTAAGGTACTTCCCAATGGTGGATCGTCTCCCCAGGCTGATATTATCAAGAAGTCACCTCCCTGGCATGGTGAAATTCGAACCCAGTTCTCATGGTCAGAATGCTATCGTTCTATCCACTGGTATCCGCTTCGGATGTCTAACGATCTTGTCAACTTTCCCATTTTTATAAACTTAGTTTCAATTGATAGTTTTTGCATGATAATTTCTTCCTTATTTATTTAAACTTTTAACATAATTGTTTTAATAAAATACAGACTTAATATTTGTCTACATTTTTTTAAAAAAATTACTAAATTTACCAATTATATTTAGATATTTTCTAAGAATAAAACTAATATAAATAAAATAAAACTATCAATGCTCTTCCTTCCTTAGGTGGAATGCATGATGCACGCTTGGGCGATCATGTTTCTTCTTGATTTAAGATTGCCTTGGAAGAGGAATTCCCGCAGTAGGCTGCAGTTAATTTCTGTCGCAGACTGGTTGCCAACCAAGGCTATAGGTCTTGGGCTGTCCTGTTATTTAATACATAACTGGTGGGAGAAGGCAGATTCATACATTTCCCATGGGCATTTTCGCGTAAATAAATATGACTAACTCGGAATTCGAACTCGGCTCTCCGCTTTCTCATTCCAAGCCGTTATCCATCACACTCCTCCGCACATCCATGCTTACAATATCTTGTATTCCTAAGTGGTCACTCATCTAGGTACTGACCAAGCTCAGCGTTAATTAACTTCGGCGATCAGCAGAGAACCGGTGTTTCAACGTGGTGTGGCCGTTAAGAAAATTCAATAATCAAATTTATGCCACACGAAGTCTTTCTTCCTTGAGAAGAATGAAAATATTTAAAGCCATAGCAGCTGAAGAGAACTGACCAAGGTTCTGTGTTTGCTTGTTGAAAAAGAATAGGTCAGTTTCTTTTAATAAAAGTTTAATATAAAATTTCCCTAAAAAGGACAGTTTGAACTAAAAGAGTGACTAATTTACACTATATACATTGTTCGGACTTTTTCCTCATCTTTATTGTCATATTTACGACGTTTCGGCCGTGGTACGCTCCGGCCTTCTTCAGGTGATTGGAATTTCGAACCTAACTCTTTATTTCTTTCACCAGGGTAGATTGTTCTAGTTCCACGTGCCAAGCCTCTTCCGGATACCCCAATATCAGTTATTTCACTTTTAACTCAAATCTTCAAGTTTTTTGTTCGCCTCTGCTGTAGCCGGGTATTGAACTCACAACTCTTTTGGGTCAAGTCACTGGGTTACTTCAACCAACGCGTTTATCCACTGGGCCATATTGAAGTAATCCAGTGACTTGATCCAAAAGGGAGATAACTGATACTGGGATATCCGGAAGAGGCATGGCACGTGGAACTAGAACAATCTACTCCGGTGGACGAAATAAAAGGTTCGGTTCGAAATTCCAATCACCTGACGAAGGTCAGAGCGTACAACAGCCGAAACGATGTGAATAGTAACAAAGATAAGGACAACAGTCCGAACAATAGAAATAGTGTAAATAATTACCATACCTCATCTTAGAAATATAGACAAATATTGAAAGAGTGAAATGAAAACAAAAACAGTAAGAATAAATTAAAGTTTCGCTCACACAGAACTTTACCAAGAACTGCTACTTTCTGGAACAGACCCCCTGAATACTTCCCTAAACGGACATCTTTGTTAAATATAATATTTTGTGCGTATAAACGTGTACATTTCAATTTGGGTGCATCTGTACTACCAAACATGTTATTCAAGTATGAGCGGCTTGGATTCTAGCTCACCTCACTTGGTCTGCAAAAACGGTCGTTGGGTTTCAGGAATATAAAAGCTCGGACACAAACTTCCCCTTTTCATTCATTTCGTCCTAGAATGCGGTAGGTAGCAGCGCCAATTCGAGACTCGTCTTTGCTGGGGAAATTTCCTTTCCCCACGGGCGACTGCGGATTAAACCTTTACACACATACGCGCGTATCACACACACACACACACACACACACACACACACACACACACACACACACACACACACACACACACACACACACACATCCAACCCCCCCACACACATCCTAATAACTAAGTATTTAATGATTTTTCCTGTCCTTTTCAGCCCAAGATGTGAGTTACGAATTGGAGATATGAACATCACGCAGGTGTAGAGGTTTGAATATCTGGGAGGCGTTTTAACGGAGAATGGAAAATGAGATCGGAACACGAATTGGACGAGCGGAAGAAGCATTCCAAATGCTAAGCAAAGTGTTGCGAAACGGGAAAAAGAATCATTAGTAACAAAGAAAGGAGTGCCGGATTGCTACGCAATGTCCATTGTCTTATATATCAGTGAATGCTGGGCCATCTTCCTACTGATGAGGAGAAAACAAGAGGCAGTAGAAATGTGGTTCTACAGAAGGATACTGGAGATTTCATGGACGGAGCTTATAAGCAACGAGGAATTCTTAAAGAAAATGGCAACAGAAAGAACACTTATACTCAGTGCCCGCGGACAGATAATGAGGAAGGAGGGTTTGAAAAGCTTAACCCTCATAATGCATATTGCGGGCAAGAGAGATAGGGGAAGGCAGCGAGGGCCACTTACCTGACAAACTTGTCTGAATTGATGGCGGAACGGTGGGGGGGGGCTTATTAAAGAGAGAAAAACTGCTTTAGAGTCACACAAGATTTTTTTAAATCATTTCACGCCAAGTAACACAATAAAGCCACTAATACGTAAGGGTGGTTACTGAGTGGTAGAGAAGAAAAATACGTTATTAAGGAGTTCAGTTATATGCCATGCGTGATACACGCTTAGGCGATCATATATCTTTCGATACATGACTGACGAGGCAGATTTTTTTCCCCGCAGTAGGTTTTCATTACTTTCTGCGGTAAACCAGTTGCTATCCAAGCAATTATTGGCAGATTCAAACAATCAACTGGTGAACACAAACAATTGCTCTTAATATAGTGGCTGACATGGAATGACCTAGTGCGCTTTTGAACGATCTGCTAATATGTAAATTATGCAGCAAACCACTCAAAAATATCAACCAGTTACTTAAATTTTTTAAAATAAATAAAAATTCAATTATAACATTCTGCATTTACATTTGCCTGCCCTTTTTTCTCTCTTGAATTGTAGTTTTATTAAATTTTATTACTTACATTATTTATCTTAGATTAACAGTGGCGGACTGGCCAGTGGTGTCAGCCTACCCAATGACAAGTGGGTCCCCCTATATCAAATAAAAATGCAATTAAGAAATAAACACATGCAACTGTTTTAGTAATAAAAAGGAATAGAATTTTTTTATAAAGTCATCTGCACACTATCAGTTTCTAAAGTTCAATGTGAGAGGACATTTTCACAGCTAAAGATGATAGATTACAAAATTCACTGCCTGAGGAGAATTTGGAATCATACATGTTGCTATCCACTGAAAAGGAATTATTAGATGAATTGGATGCAGAATCAATTATTGGTAGATTCGAACAATCATCTAGTGAGCACAAATGATTGATCTTAATATAGTGATTTTTCTAAGCGCAGCTTAGATGTGGCACAAGGCCGAAAGTGTGGAGCACTCAGTGAGGATCGAACTCACTACTCAGTCATAATTGTTCTAGCAAGACAAGCTTGCTAACCATTACACTACGTCGAGGTACCTTTGATCTTAATATAGTGTACTGCATGAAATGCTTTATTATGATTTCAGACTATCTGTTAATGTGTAAATTGTGTTTTAAACTATTTAAAGATATCAACTAATTACCTGAAATTAAAAATATTCAATTATAACATTCTGTATTCACATTTGGTATCTACTGTATAGTATATAGTACACATACACTGTAATTACTAAGAAATACAAAAAACTTTTCACCAAAAAATTAATTAACCCTTTTTTCCACGTATTTTTTCAAAGTTTTATTTATTCGTTATGAAAATTGAATGATAGCATTGTAGTTGTTGGTGAGTCCCCTTTGTCCCCTGGTAGCCAATATATTTAGATAATATTGTAATTGTGGCCGAGCCGCCTTCGCCTCCTGGCAACCAATATTTTTAGACCCAGTCTGCCACTGTTCACGTATAACAAAGATATGTGCATATGCAAAGTCACACTGTGTGTGACAGATAAAGAATCAGTTTTTCTTTCTTAAAATAGATTACGATGCTGTCAAAAAAATGTTCTTCTTGGAGTCAAATCAACTGAGGAAGTTTTTTTGGAGGGAGATTTTGTTAAAAGGAAACCCAGAGAAATTGTATTTGTAAAAAAAGATAGTTGTTTTTTTTTTCTTCGGCCGTCATCAAATTGAATTTCGCCAAGTGTGAAGTAAGCTGACGATGTTCTGAAGTGATTGCTATGTACACTTGTTAATAGACGGCAACTGAAAACGCAGATAAAAAACAAACTTATATTTTATAGTTGAAGGCAAATCGAGAAGCCAGAGTTGGGAAGGGCAAAGCAGAGACAAAAATAAATATGATGGCGGACAGAAATAACAAGAAAGATAGGAATAACTTTTCAAATCCAAACCGGAAGTGTGCAGAGGGAGTGTCCGAAAGAAATGGAATAACCTGTCATCATGTCTGACTTTGCAGCAGGGTTTTGTTTTGTTTGGTTTGGTTTTACGGCATATCAGCCTCAATGGGTTATTTAATGCTGACAAAATTTTTACTGTTGGTAATAATTTTTTTTCAAAAATCTATTTCTGGTTATAATTTTCCTTCAAATGTGTATAGCTGGTAATATTTTTATAAAAATGTTTTGTTGGTATTAAAACCTATTTTTACACGTTTTGACCACAGTTTTGGAGGGTTAACTATTTGCCCATAGCTGGGACCGTAACAGGTGCTACCACCTCAGGTCAAGGTGGACCTGGGAACACCAGCAATTAAGAGGTGGTTCCACGCTTCTCAAACCCCCTGATCAGAGGCCGTTCTGTTGGACGCAGTTTATCGTCATACCCTGGACGGTTGCAGTAGAGAGATGCTACGGAATTTATGGCTATGGTTAAGTGTAATTAGCAAAAATGACAAACATTACAATAAACACAAGGACGAAAAAGAACAGGGCAAAATAATACTAAACAAACAATGCAGGTCAAAACGAGGCAGGTCAAAACGAGGCAAAGCAACTGTAAGAAGGCAGAATGTTTACAAAGTAAGAATGGTGTTGACAAGCAAAAGGGATATAGTCAAGTGCAGTGACGGATTTACATTTTTGGGGCCCTGTAGCTTGAATAGATATGGTGGACCCTTTTCAACCATCAACAATAGATTAGAGGACCAAATATCAAGATGTAGGGTATGGATAGTTTCTTCCGAGCGCAACGAACCCATATAGGTAAAGATTTTGGCGCTGCTTTCCCCTTAAGAAAATTCTGCCAAGCACAACGGGACAGTAAAATTGAGGATTTGGGCGCTGCAAAACCCCAAGAAAACTTTGAAATTTGACTGATTACAGGGGAATTTTGAGGCCACATTAATAGGTATAAGCTACTTCAACCCATTGACTTATGATTCTATCACTAAAATGGCCTTATTTTAACAATAAACACCTTCAAAAAATATTATAAATAATAAACACTTTTAAAAAAGGCATCGATCCTGTTAAAAAATTCACATTTAAAAGGTTTCTTCAGAGCCCCCCGTCTGGGATTATGAGCCCCGAAGCTTAAGCTTCATTAGTTTCATAGTAGATCTGCCACTGTTCGAGTAATTGTAGCGTTGTGGTTTCAATACAAGAAAGGATGGAAAATATGGGAGTGGTCCCAAGAAATCCCAGCGTGCATCTGTAGGATTTTTTCTATAAATTTGAGGTGGGAGTGTTTTTACAGTCATTCCCTTGGGATTGGAACCAAAATCCCACTTCTCAATCAAATCAGTGCTATGAGATTTTAAGGGATGTTTTTCGTGTTAGTCACCAGTTTGTCAGGGGTGGGGGTTACAACCTGTTGCTGATTAGGATGAGGAGTTTCAAAGTAAATGAATCCAACATCTTCAGAAGAAACGAATTCAACACGTGGAGGAGTTTTCATGCATACCACGCAAGGGGTTACAGAGAGTTGGAGCGAGAGCAGAAAGGAGTGACAGAGGAAAGGATGAAGAGAAGTTTAGGGGATAGATCAGGGCATCTGGAGACGTCGATTGACATTACATTTGAATAGTTGGAGATTATTCAAATGTAATGTCAATCAACGTCTCCAGATGCCATGATCTATCCCCTAAACCTCTGTTCACCCTTTCCTCTATCACTCCTCTTTGCTATATATTAGGTTGGTGCAAAAATAATGTCGTTCTCTCACATGAAGTTGAACATCAAAAAACGACATTATTTTTGCACCAACCTAATATATATTTATAAAAAGAATATGGCTCACAAAAGACGAGAAAGAGAAAATTATATTTAGCTGTCTACAGATAACTTTATCTTTTAGCTCTTGTTAATTTAAGCACAACTAAATGTAATAATAACAACCAACAATAATAAATAAAAAAAGTTAACAAACAACATTATAAATAGCCAAAAAATGGACCCGGATTCACAGTTATTTCCACTCAATGGCTCCTAGAATTATTCGAAACATAACCGTTACTTTCCAACAAAATAACCGTTAAAATAATACAATATTCAACCCAAAATGCATATGTCCTGACGATTGCATTTAAACATGAAACGTACTGTCGCCGCTGGGTATATATATATATATATATATATATATATATATATATATATATATATATATATAACAGTATCACCCCAAGCAAGGCAATCATGAGGACAATAAAAAGCTTCTGACATTGCATTTAAATTTTTGCTGATTAAAGTTGGTTGGAAAGCATGCTGCCGGAAGTGAGTTCCACAAGCGAGAAGTGCAAGAAAAGAAGCTGTTAGCTTAGAAGTTACAGCTACGTCTAGCTCGCTCAACTGTAAATGGATGAGATCTCGACG
The DNA here is from genome assembly GCA_964036315.1 of Acanthosepion esculentum. NCBI lineage: Eukaryota > Metazoa > Mollusca > Cephalopoda > Sepiida > Sepiidae > Acanthosepion > Acanthosepion esculentum. The sequence continues at coordinate 56,072,110 of OZ038507.1, forward strand.
CCAGTCTAGTACTGAACTTTAATCTACAATATCTATCTATCTATTAATAAGTACACATATACCTTCATTTGTTGTGCGACTCGAGTTTCGTTGGTTGCCAAACTCGTCGGACACGAGGTATAGCTTATTGTTTATTAAACAATAAGCTATATCTTGTGCGCGACGAGCTGGGTAACAAACGAAACTCGAGTCGTACAACAAATATAGGTATATGTGTATTTATTAATATATATTTCTTAGCGCTGTCTAATCACATTCAGCACAGTTGTGTCTACACCTGTTCTTCATGATTTTGAGTCTGTTTCTATTTTTGGTCCTTCCTTTTTGAGCTTGAGCCAATTTCTATTTTAGTGCTTCCTTCTTGAGCTTAAGTCTATTTCTATTTTTGGTGCTCCCTTCTTGAGCTTGAGTCTATTTCTATTTTTGGTGCTCCCTTCTTGATCTTGAGCCAATTTCTATTTTTAGTTCTCTTCTTGAGCTTGAGCCGATTTTATTATTACTGCCTCCTTCATAAGCTTGAGCCGATTTTTTATTACTGCCTCCTTCTTGAGCTTGAGTCTATTTCTATTTTTGGTGCTCCCTTCTTGAGCTTGAGTCTATTTCTATTTTTGGTGCTCCCTTCTTGATCTTGAGCCAATTTCTATTTTTAGTTCTCTTCTTGAGCTTGAGCCGATTTTATTATTACTGCATCCTTCTTGAGCTTGAGTCTATTTCTATTTTTGGTGCTCCCTTCTTGAGCTTGAGTCTATTTCTATTTTTGGTGCTCCCTTCTTGAGCTTGAGTCTATTTCTATTTTTGGTGCTCCCTTCTTGATCTTGAGCCAATTTCTATTTTTAGTTCTCTTCTTGAGCTTGAGCCGATTTTATTATTACTGCCTCCTTCATAAGCTTGAGCCCATTTTTTATTACTGCCTCCTTCTTGAGCTTGAGTCTATTTCTATTTTTGGTGCTCCCTTCTTGAGCTTGAGTCTATTTCTATTTTTGGTGCTCCCTTCTTGATCTTGAGCCAATTTCTATTTTTAGTTCTCTTCTTGAGCTTGAGCCGATTTTATTATTACTGCCTCCTTCATAAGCTTGAGCCGATTTTTTTATTACTGCCTCCTTCTTGAGCTTGAGTCTATTTCTATTTTTGGTGCTCCCTTCTTGAGCTTGAGTCTATTTCTATTTTTGGTGCTCCCTTCTTGATCTTGAGCCAATTTCTATTTTTAGTTCTCTTCTTGAGCTTGAGCCGATTTTATTATTACTGCCTCCTTCATAAGCTTGAGCCGATTTTTTATTACTGCCTCCTTCTTGAGCTTGAGTCTATTTCTATTTTTGGTGCTCCCTTCTTGAGCTTGAGTCTATTTCTATTTTTGGTGCTCCCTTCTTGATCTTGAGCCAATTTCTATTTTTAGTTCTCTTCTTGAGCTTGAGCCGATTTTATTATTACTGCCTCCTTCATAAGCTTGAGCCGATTTTTTATTACTGCCTCCTTCTTGAGCTTGAGTCTATTTCTGTTTTTGGTGCTCCCTTCTTGAGCTTGAGTCTATTTCTATTTTTGGTGCTCCCTTCTTGATCTTGAGCCAATTTCTATTTTTAGTTCTCTTCTTGAGCTTGAGCCGATTTTATTATTACTGCATCCTTCTTGAGCTTGAGTCTATTTCTATTTTTGGTGCTCCCTTCTTGAGCTTGAGTCTATTTCTATTTTTGGTGCTCCCTTCTTGAGCTTGAGTCTATTTCTATTTTTGGTGCTCCCTTCTTGATCTTGAGCCAATTTCTATTTTTAGTTCTCTTCTTGAGCTTGAGCCGATTTTATTATTACTGCCTCCTTCATAAGCTTGAGCCGATTTTTTATTACTGCCTCCTTCTTGAGCTTGAGTCTATTTCTATTTTTGGTGCTCCCTTCTTGAGCTTGAGTCTATTTCTATTTTTGGTGCTCCCTTCTTGATCTTGAGCCAATTTCTATTTTTAGTTCTCTTCTTGAGCTTGAGCCGATTTTATTATTACTGCATCCTTCTTGAGCTTGAGTCTATTTCTATTTTTGGTGCTCCCTTCTTGAGCTTGAGTCTATTTCTATTTTTGGTGCTCCCTTCTTGAGCTTGAGTCTATTTCTATTTTTGGTGCTCCCTTCTTGATCTTGAGCCAATTTCTATTTTTAGTTCTCTTCTTGAGCTTGAGCCGATTTTATTATTACTGCATCCTTCTTGAGCTTGAGTCTATTTCTATTTTTGGTGCTCCCTTCTTGAGCTTGAGTCTATTTCTATTTTTGGTGCTCCCTTCTTGAGCTTGAGTCTATTTCTATTTTTGGTGCTCCCTTCTTGATCTTGAGCCAATTTCTATTTTTAGTTCTCTTCTTGAGCTTGAGCCGATTTTATTATTACTGCCTCCTTCATAAGCTTGAGCCGATTTTTTATTACTGCCTCCTTCTTGAGCTTGAGTCTATTTCTATTTTTGGTGCTCCCTTCTTGAGCTTGAGTCTATTTCTATTTTTGGTGCTCCCTTCTTGATCTTGAGCCAATTTCTATTTTTAGTTCTCTTCTTGAGCTTGAGCCGATTTTATTATTACTGCCTCCTTCATAAGCTTGAGCCGATTTTTTATTACTGCCTCCTTCTTGAGCTTGAGTCTATTTCTATTTTTGGTGCTTCCTTCTTGAGCTTGAGTCTATTTCTATTTTTAGTGCTCCCTTCTTGATCTTGAGCCAATTTCTATTATTAGTTCTCTTCTTGAGCTTGAGCCGATTTTATCATTACTGCATCCTTCTTGAGCTTGAGTCTATTTCTATTTTAGTGCTTCCTTCTTGGGCTAGCGTGAATTTCTATTTTTATAGCTTCCTTCTTGAGCTTGAGCCGATTTCGATTTTTAGTACCCTCTTCTTCGGCTTGAGCCTATTTGTTTTTAGTGCCTCCATCTTGAGCTTATGAAATTGATCTTATTTTGAACCAACTGTCATCTTTGTCTAACCACATTAAATACTTTTCATATCACCAGAAATTAATCAGGTTATCAGGGTTTTGGCATTTTGACCTTTAGGTCATAAAATATTTCCACCTTTAGGAGATATCACTTTTACTCGATCTATAAACACAATAGTACTTTGTTAGATGATACTAGACAGGTCAAAGTTCATTTTGTGATATCTGTTGTCAGAATTTGTAACATTTTTATTTTTGAGACTATTAAATCCTCAAGGACACATAGCACAGTGGATAAAGGCGTTGGTTAGATCCAGTGACAGGACCCAAAGAGTGTGGGTTCAATACCCGGTTAAGGCAGTGAAGAATTTTCAGAGGGAAAAATTAACAGGAGATAACTGATAACTGATATCCATTAAACATGTCACGTGGGACTAGAACAGTCTACATCAGTGAGCGAAATAAAGGGTTCAGTTCGACATTCCAACCATCTGGATCGTACAACGGCCGAAACGTAATAAATATGGCGACAAAGATGAGTACAATAGTACGAATAATGTAAATAATGTACTATTAAATTTGTTTCAAGTATCGACATTTATAATAAGACAGGGACCTGAAGAAGGCCAGAGGGTACAAAGAATGAAACATTGTGAGTATCAAAAATATTTCCGAGTCCATGTGGGTTACAAATTGTTTTCGACCCGCCAACCTCTCTCTCACCGTTCTACCGCTACTTCCACGGAAAGTGCTCGGACGAACTACCTTCTTTGGGTCCGGCGGTTCTAAACTTCACGGCAAGGACTTATCATGCCACTTACATTGTAACAAACCGCCTACATTCCCCTGTATGCCATCGGTGAGAAGTAAGTTCCACTCGAACAGCTTCTCCTCACGAACCACTGTGCAACCGACTCCGAAGATGATGTTTCCAGGATCATTACTATCTTAACCTGTTCGAATCTAGAGTTAACCGTTATCTACCCTCCTCTCCGTATGAACTATCCCTTAACGTAACCCTTTACCTCGAGTGACCCCCGGGCCTTGTACAGGATGAACATTACTGTAAAAAAATAAAAAATAACAACCAAAAGGAGTCTGTTGGTCAGTATAGCAAAGCATATAATGAAAGGTACCTGAAGAATACAAGATTATAAAAAGAACAAAACATTGTATTTGTGGCGGGCAGAGCTTTTGGTGATGTTCGGTGCCAACGTTTTGATTGTATGCTTCTAAGACTATAGTAGGGAGGTCTACGGGGCTCTAGTACTGAGAAATGTGAGAAAGAAAGACATTTTAAATATGTAAAATTTGTTTCAAATTTCTAAAACTAAATTTTTATTTAACTTTTTGATTGGATGCCCTCCCGATGTGGATGACCGGGGCCGTTGCGCACTCAGCCCCTTTCTGCACGCTACTGGTGAGTATAACAACCAAAATGAGGATGCTGGTCGGAATAGCAACGGATATAATAAGACAGGTACCTGTAGAAGGCCAGAGGGCACAACAGCGAAAATGTTATGTGTTGTAACCTAGGGAAGGTTACTGAATAGAATAATCAACGAAGGTTTGTAATGAATGATAATACTTAGGACAAGAACAACACATATAAGATTCGCCAGCGGTGCGTAGAAAAATTAGTCAACTGCTAGAAGTGAGTCAAATGAATCCCCAACTGCATGATATCTACCAACTGCCCAAAGCGGTCAAATCTGGCACAAGGTCGAATTTTATATGCGTTCCTCGAGCCCGTAGTCTCAGCCAAAAATTCCCCGTAGACCCCGTATAAAACGGGATCGGGTAGCTGTTTCTCGAGACGAGACTCTGCCCTTCGGCATAGCCTCGTCTGTGGATCCTCTCTGCTCGGAGACAGCGAGTTTGACCAGCACAGCTGGAGACAAATCTCCTACTGCAGGATATCTACCAACTGCCCCACCCGGTCAGATCTAGCACAAGGCCGAATTTAATGTGGGTTATCTAAAAATTCCCCATGGGAGAAACGAATCTCCAACTGCAGACCAACATACAATATTTACTACTGTATTTATGTCAATGTGGAGATTATCGTCCGTAGGTATGCTACAACATTATGACCTAAATGTAGGGAAAAGTGGTGATCCGCTCAAGGTGCTAGCTATATTGAGCGGTATTTACTTGAATTAGTATAAGCTAGTAGCTCGCTAAAGTAGTACTGCCACTCCCTCCCTAACTCTCCTCGTTTCATTTGTAACATTTTTACTTAAATTTACTCTATGGTTAAATTATACATTAGTCATTTACTCTATTGGGGTTACTCTATTAGTACCAGTTATGTTAATTATTTTTAGTGCCTATATTGATAATACAATAAGATTTTTATCCCAAAACCTTTACTAAAAAAGCTTTTCTTTTACTAATTATTTTTAAATATGTTTTCCATTCTCTTATTTTGTCGTTGCATTTGTTGATTTTACTAACGTTTACCCTATACAAGGCCCAAGAGCCACCCAAGGTAGAGAATTACTGAAGGCAGTTGTTGCGCAAGCGTTAATAGTAAGAGTGGGTCAACTGCAGGTGTGTTAACGATCATTGCTGACAGAGTCGATCAAGCTTTATATAAGAATGGTGAAGCTTGGGCCGTTGCTTTGGATATCTCGAAGACATTTGACAGGGTTTGACATGCTGGTCTTCTTCACAAGTTGAAAGATTATGGTATTTACGAACGAATTTTTGAACTGATTCAGTCTTTCTTATCAAATCTCGACATGAAAGTTGTCTTGAATGGCCACTCTTCTAGATCTTTTTGCATTAACGCCGGTGTTCCCCGGGATTCTATCCTTGGACTTACGTTGTTTTTAATTTTCATCAGTGACCTTCCTGATGTCATCAGTTCTCGACTCGGTATCTATGCTGATGACAACTAGTTACTGTCTTAATAGTAAGTCTGATCGGCTTGATGAAATCAAATTGGCAGCTGACCTACAATCTGTTATTAAGCGGGGCAACGAGTGACTTGTTAATTTTAACAGCTCAAAAACGAAACTTCTCTATTTTAATGATCTGAGAGAACCCTTTTTACCTTCCATCGGCATGGCTGATGCTAACCTCCAGGAGAGAGACCCACTGTGCTGTTCATCTGGCATGAAGTGGAAATAATTTATTGAATCAATTACTAAGTCTGCGGATAAGAAAGTTGGTTCACTATGTCATGTTAGAAAGTTTTCTCGCCAAAATCCATCTAACATAGTAATAAGTCTACAATTCATCATTGCTTTGAATATTGCTGCAACAAATTGTTCTGTGCTCCTGTTATATATATTTAGAGATTCTTGATAAAATACTGTTGAAACTTGACTAATGCATGGAATAATAATGCAACACAAAATGTACTTATAACAAAATGTATTTAAACAAGAAAGTGTACACAATATTTACATATACTCTTTTGTATATTCCTGGGAAGACCGTTTCTGGAGAATGTGTTGACTAAGTCGCAGTCGGGCAGAGTCTCTAGTTGGATCTCTGGATTTTCCCCCCTGTCTTCCGGTACCAACCATATTTATATCGTCGGTACTCCGCTATGCAAATTAGGTGGATCCTACCACAACAAATACAAAGACGAATCTGCAATATTATTGGCCCTGACCTGGCATCTCGGCTTCAGCCATTTTCCCATTGCCATAATGCAGCTTCCCTTTGTCTTTTCTATAAATACTTTCATGCTAATTGTTCAGATGAACTTTCTTCTATGGTACCTAGACTTTAGGAATTTAAGCGCAGTACTAGATTGGCAGCAAGGTCTCATCCTTTTACAGTTGAAATGGTGAGATGTAAATGTAAGTTCTATGTTAATAGTGTCTTCTATCGCACTTCTCGCTTGTAGAAAACGCTTCCGGCTTCTTGCTTCCCGGTCAACTTTGATCTTCAAAAATTTAAATGCAATGTTAATCGTTATCTTCTGCTTTTTTAAAACCCTTTCGATACACTCTCATGATGTATGTGCGCTACATCAGCTTATAAGCAAAGATGCGTCAGCCTCAAGAGGACACGCATAACTAGTTAAGGAAACTGACAAGCAAATCAGTTGCACTAAACGGGATATTTACTGTAGCCCGACTTAATTTTCTCAGACAAAGTATGTTCGTATTAACACCCCAATCAATTAATATAAACAGTCATGAGAGCCATTACTAATGTATCCTCAGGACATCTATTATTATTATTGGTAGTAGTAGTAGTAGTAGGAGGAGGAGGAGGAGGAGGAGGCACGCAGCTGAGTGGTTAGAATGTTCACATTCTGACCATGAGACCCGAGTGGAAATAATTTATTGAATCAATTACTAAGTCTGCAGATAAGAAAGTTGGTTCACTATGTCATGTTAGAAAGTTTTCTCGCCAAAATCCATCTAACATAGTAATAAGTCTACAATTCATCATTGCTTTGAATATTGCTGCAACAAATTGTTCTGTGCTCCTGTTATATATGTTTAGAGATTCTTGATAAAATACAAAGACGAATCTGCAATGTTATTGGCCCTGACCTGGCATCTCGGCTTCAGCCATTTTCGAATCTCACCATGGTCGATTTATCAGGAAGGAGTCTTTGGAAAGTGCCTGAAAACCACACCACGAGTTGATCCAAGCCTTGTGAGTGAAATTGGGTAGACATCGATAGATGTGCTAGCACGAAGCCACAAGTCATCGTGGCCGAGGGCTTGAGCGTGCTGGCCTTGTTCAAATTGTTGATCACGCTAGATAACACGCTCTCTCTCAGAAACTGTAACTAAGGTCTGCTCAGAATAGTTGCAGCATAAGCCACAGATGGGCTCTGTGGGTGTTGAATAAACGCAAATGCGCCCGAGCAAGCGTCTGCAATAGGGATTGGCTAGCCGCCCTGGTAGACGAGTATCCTCGAATAAGAATGGCCAGGAGGAGAGAAAGTAGTATTTGAGTCAAGTTTGACCTTCAAAAATTTAAATGCAGTGTCAATTATTATCGTTTGTCTTTTTAATTCTTTTTTTTTTACTGTTTTCTCTCCTAAAAATAATCCTTTTCTCATATTCTTTTGTTCCCAGTAACCCCCTTGCGTATTAGTGTACTTATTGCCTTGCGTCGAGACATTCAGAAATATCTAAACTGTCAGCCGTATACAAGCGCTTTATAAGATCAACGGTTAAAAAAGCTTTGAGCGAGGGAAGTCGGGGGTCTTGGCAAAGATCATCCTTCTTTGAATATTGTGGACTGGTGCTACGGACTCACAGACAAAGCGCTGTACCAAATAGCAGAAGTCACATCACTTGAGAACTAGCAACAGCAGCGACATCTAAAATGGATAGCACATGGAACTCGAAGAGAAAATAATGACATAATTCAGATGTTGGCACTTCACACTACAAATAAAAGGTGAAGAAGAAAAACCCCATCATTACTGGGGAAACAATATCTCCTTGAAAAAAAAAACCCTATTTTGCTGAAGAAATGTTTTAAGAGTAATATTTTATAAATTTCAACCGAAAGCAGTACTGACCGCTCGGTCAGTGTATGCTAAATGTTTCCTTGTAAGGAAACGGCTATTATTATTGTTATTATTATTATTTCAAATGACTTTGATCTTCAAAATTTTAAATGCAATGTCAATCGTTATCTTTTGTCTTAGTAATTACTCTTCTTTTATTGCTCTTATTCCTTAAAAATATTTTCTTTTTCTCATATTCTTTCATACCCGTTAAGGTTTCATGTCTTAGTGGCTTTATTGCCTTTCTTGCTTTATTGCCTTTATTGAAATGATTTTAAAAAAAGAATTGTATCGATAAACAGAGCAAATAAACCAAAAAAATTATTCGAATGACTGATTGATGGATTTGTTTTTTATGACTTATCAACCCATTGCGGGAAGCCAGAAAATATTTTTTAAATTGTAAGATTTTTTTGTTGGTTTTTTTTGTTTGTTTTTAGATATGTAGGCGGTTTGTTCCCAATAAATATTCTAGATTATTCTAATTTATTTCCCAATTTTCCAAATTAATCATGAAGTCTATTTCGGCTTCTTGATTTCGCAGTCAACTTTGATCTTCAAAAATTTAAATGCAATGTCAATCCTTATCTTCTGTCTTTTTACTACTTATTCTTTTATTATCCTCTCTCTTTAATAGTAGTTTTTTTTCTTATATTCTTTAACACTCGGTAACCTCTTGCGTCCTAATGACTTTATCGCCTTGCTTGGGATGAAATGATTAAAAAGAGCCAATAACTGTTAACCCTAGACTTAAATAGGTTAGGATTGTAGTGTCCGAGAAAGCATCCTCTTGGGATTCTGTTCGACAAAGCAAGAATTCTTTGGAAGAAACTATTCAAGTTTTGTGGCATTTTTATTTTTAATATTTTCCTTTTGTCTGCAGTTGAAAGTAAATAAGTAGCCATAATTGTAAACTCATTTTATATTTTGTAGCAGTTATCCAGTTTTTGAATGTTGTTTAGACCGGCAGCAAAATCTACAACTCAACTGCATGGCACAAATGCTAAGTATGTCACTGCATTATAAATACATCTCCCAAGGTGCGAATGCTGGTTTGATAGCAGCGCATACAATAATAATTCCACACCTGAAAAAATTACAACAAAAATTATCATTATATTCATATAAATAATTTCCAAGTAATTCATGGATTGTATTTTTAATATTTCTTATTATTTAAAACATTATATTTCATTGGATAGGCTACTGAAGAGACTTGAGATGCTACATTCTAGTGGCTAATTATATTTTAGAAGATATTGAATTTGAAAGATTTAATCATAATATTTTAGTGGATAATGCATTTGGGAGATTTTAAATGTTATATTTTAGTGGATAATGCTTTTGAAATACTTTAAACATTATATTTAAATGGATAATACTTTTGAGAGTATTTAATCATATTTTAGTGGATAATGCATTTGAAATACTTTAAACATTATATTTAAATGGATAATACTTTTGAGAGTATTTAATCATATTTTAGTGGATAATGCATTTGAAATACTTTAAACATCATATTTAAAGGGATAATACGTTTGAGAGTATTTAATCATATTTTAGTGGATAATGCATTTGAAATACTTTAAACATTATATTTAAATGGATAATACATTTGAGAGTATTTAATCATATTTTAGTGGATAATGCATTTGAAATACTTTAAATATTATATTTAAATGGATAATACTTTTGAGAGTATTTAATCATATTTTAGTGGATAATGCATTTGAAATACTTTAAACATTATATTTAAATGGATAATACTTTTGATAGTATTTAATCATATTTTAGTGGATAATGCTTTTGAAATACTTTAAACATTATATTTAAATGGATAATACTTTTGAGAGTATTTAATCATATTTTCGCGGATAATGCATTTGAAATACTTTAAACATTATATTTAAATGGATAATACTTTTGAGAGTATTTAATCATATTTTAGTGGATAATGCATTTGAAATACTTTAAACATTATATTTTAATGGATAATGCTTTTGAGAGTATTTAAACATATTTTAGTGGATAATGCATTTGAAATACTTTAAACATTATATTTAAATGGATAATACTTTTGAGAGTATTTAATCATATTTTAGTGGATAATGCATTTGAAATACTTTAAATATTATATTTAAATGGATAATACTTTTGAGAGTATTTAATCATATTTTAGTGGATAATGCATTTGAAATACTTTAAACATTATATTTAAATGGATAATACTTTTGATAGTATTTAATCATATTTTAGTGGATAATGCTTTTGAAATACTTTAAACATTATATTTAAATGGATAATACTTTTGAGAGTATTTAATCATATTTTCGTGGATAATGCATTTGAAATACTTTAAACATTATATTTAAATGGATAATACTTTTGAGAGTATTTAATCATATTTTAGTGGATAATGCATTTGAAATACTTTAAACATTATATTTTAATGAATAATGCTTTTGAGAGTATTTAAACATATTTTAGTGGATAATGCATTTGAAATAATTTAAACATTATATTTAAATGGATAATACGTTTGAGAGTATTTAATCATATTTTAGTGGATAATATATTTGAAATACTTTAAACATTATATTTAAATGGATAATACTTTTGAGAGTATTTAAACATATTTTAGTGGATAATGCATTTGAAATACTTTAAACATTATATTTAAATGGATAATACTTTTGATAGTATTTAATCATATTTTAGTGGATAATACATTTGAAATACTTTAAACATTATATTTTAATGGATAATGCTTTTGAGAGTATTTAAACATATTTTAGTGGATAATGCATTTGAAATACTTTAAACATTATATTTAAATGGATAATACGTTTGAGAGTATTTAATCATATTTTAGTGGATAATGCATTTGAAATACTTTAAACATTATATTTTAATGGATAATGCTTTTGAGAGTATTTAATCATATTTTCGTGGATAATGCATTTGAAATACTTTAAACATTATATTTAAATGGATAATACTTTTGAGAGTATTTAATCATATTTTAGTGGATAATGCATTTGAATTACTTTAAACATTATATTTAAATGGATAATACTTTTGAGAGTATTTAATCATATTTTAGTGGATAATGCATTTGAAATACTTTAAATATTATATTTTAATGGATAATGCTTTTGAGAGTATTTAAACATATGTTAGTGAATAATGCATTTGAAATACTTTAAACATTATATTTAAATGGATAATACTTTTGAGAGTATTTAAACATATTTTAGTGGATAATGCATTTGAAATAATTTAAACATTATATTTAAATGGATAATACTTTTGAGAGTATTTAATCATATTTTCGTGGATAATGCATTTGAAATACTTTAAACATTATATTTAAATGGATAATACTTTTGAGAGTATTTAATCATATTTTAGTGGATAATGCATTTGAAATACTTTAAACATTATATTTTAATGAATAATGCTTTTGAGAGTATTTAAACATATTTTAGTGGATAATGCATTTGAAATAATTTAAACATTATATTTAAATGGATAATACGTTTGAGAGTATTTAATCATATTTTAGTGGATAATATATTTGAAATACTTTAAACATTATATTTAAATGGATAATACTTTTGAGAGTATTTAAACATATTTTAGTGGATAATGCATTTGAAATACTTTAAACATTATATTTAAATGGATAATACTTTTGATAGTATTTAATCATATTTTAGTGGATAATACATTTGAAATACTTTAAACATTATATTTTAATGGATAATGCTTTTGAGAGTATTTAAACATATTTTCGTGGATAATGCATTTGAAATACTTTAAACATTATATTTAAATGGATAATACTTTTGAGAGTATTTAATCATATTTTAGTGGATAATGCATTTGAATTACTTTAAACATTATATTTAAATGGATAATACTTTTGAGAGTATTTAATCATATTTTAGTGGATAATGCATTTGAAATACTTTAAATATTATATTTTAATGGATAATGCTTTTGAGAGTATTTAAACATATGTTAGTGAATAATGCATTTGAAATACTTTAAACATTATATTTAAATGGATAATACTTTTGAGAGTATTTAAACATATTTTAGTGGATAATGCATTTGAAATAATTTAAACATTATATTTAAATGGATAATACTTTTGATAGTATTTAATCATATTTTAGTGGATAATACATTTGAAATACTTTAAACATTATATTTAAATGGATAATACTTTTGAGAGTATTTAAACATATTTTAGTGGATAATGCATTTGAAATACTTTAAACATTATATTTAAATGGATAATACTTTTGATAGTATTTAATCATATTTTAGTGGATAATACATTTGAAATACTTTAAACATTATATTTTAATGGATAATACTTTTGAGAGTATTTAATCATATTTTAGTGGATAATTCATTTTAAAAACTTTAAACATTATATTTTAATGGATAATGCATTTGAGAGTATTTAAACATATGTTAGTGGATAATGCATTTGAAATACTTTAAATATTATATTTAAATGGATAATACGTTTGAGAGTATTTAATCATATTTTAGTGGATAATGCATTAGAGAGTCTTTAAACATTATGTTTTAGTGGATAATGCTTTTGAAAGACTTTAAACAATGTATTTTAGTGGATATTGTATTTGAGAGTATTTAAACATTATATTTCATTGGATAGCACATCAGTGAGTCTTTAAATATTAGATTTTGTTGGATACATGCTTTTGAGCACATGCCCTGTATTTTTTATACAGTGTGAATTATATCTACAACCTGTGCATTTAAGAGTCCTAAAGAAAATAATTAAAATATCATGTTTAAAGAAATTCATATCAACATTGCTTTTCAGAATAACTGAATTATATATAATTCCCTATGATCCAGGATAAAATGTCACTTTCTGAACTAGACAACATTTTTATTCCCGGCTAAAAATATTTTCTGGCTAAACATCCTTGCTCTTACTATTCAATGGAGGCATTTTAAACTATTTGTGCTTCTTGAGACGTAAAGAAAGGCACGTCTGGTTATGAACTCTTCCTAAGCTATCTCCACCAGTTTACGAAAATGAAAAGAAGGCATTTCTCACGTTACAGATTCTAAGAGCCTCTTCTCAATATGAGTCAATGTTTATGTTTCCCGATGATTTGGAATCCTTCTTGCTTTACGAACATTTTAACATGGCCGAATGACACCTGCTTCAAAAATGTTTCCCCTGCCTCTGTCTGCATTTTGAGCATAAGTTATTTAACAGTGATCACATGGCATCTCTTTTTCCTCTATTTGGCGACCCCCACCAACACCCCAAGCTCCAGTGCTGACTGGGTTGTTATTTCCTTACCCACACTGTTACCTTCTTGGGAGAACACTGACTGGGTAAGGGTATGCACTCAACTAAGACACAATTTATGCTACATTAACCAGAGCAGTGATGTAGAACAGATTTATTTTCAACTGAACTATAAGTTCATTTTCTCAGAGATCTGGCAAACAGGAAGTGAACACACCCGTAAGATTAGGCCCGGGGTTCTGAAAGCTGAAGGATTTTCATTGGTTATAATTAGAATGATAAGACGCCTTCAGTAAATAAAGAAGAAATTCAGAAAGTTGAAAATTAGCAAGATAAACACTGAATTTTCATTCCTATCCACTTAGTTATAGAAACAGGGAGTGTGATGGTTAACAATCTATTCTTACAAGATACTGGAAGCAGTTCCTTTGAGACAAATTTTATCAAGCGGTACAGCTCTTTTCTTTCTTTTTTTATTGTATACTTGTGCATACATGTTTTTTTGTATATTTATACATACATGTACACATACATGCCCACTCATATATATCAGTGCATATGCACACACATGCATATACACATCCTTTTCTTGTATACTTGTACACATATGTACATACGTACAACTATTTCTTATAGTTTCAAAAGAACTAGAGGGCATTGCATGCAACTCACTATATTAAGATCAATCGTTTGTGCTTGCTAGATGATTGTTCGAATCTTCTGCATCCAATTCATTTAACGATTATTTTTCAGAAAGTTGAAAATTAGCAAGGTAAAACACTGAATTAACTTTTCATCCCTATCCACTTTTACTTACTTATAGACTCATGGAGTGTGATGGTTAACGAGCTATTTCTTACAAATTACTGGAAGCAGTTTCTCTAAGACAAATTTGATCAAAAAAGTACATTTCTTTTGTCTTCCTTTTTCCGTGAATCATCCTTATTATGTCCCCTCCAGTTTTAAGCTAGAAGCTTAAAGGGTACCATATTTAATGGATGTCAGTCATCTCCTGTTAATGCCCCTCTCCAAGTTCTCCACCGCCTTAACCAGGTATTGAACTCACACACTTTGGGACCTGTCACTTGTTTTAACTAACGCCTTTATCCACTGTGCCTTGTGTCCTCAAGGACACATGGCACAGTGGATAAAGATGTACATATGTGTACAAGTATACAAAAAAAAGGATGTGTATATGCATGTGTGTGCATATGCACTGATGAGTGGGCATGTATATGTGTACGTGTATGTATAAATATACAAAAAACATGTATGCACAAGTATACAATAAAAAAAGAAAGAAAAGAACTGTACCCCTTTGTCTCATTTGTCTCAAAGGAACTGCTTCCAGTATCTTGTAAGAATAGTTTGTTAACCATCACACTCCCTGTTTCGCCTTTATCCACTGTGCTATGTGTCCTCAAGGAACTAGTGAACTTGGAGAGGGGAATTAACAGGAGATAACTGACATCCATCAGACATAGCATGTGGAACTAGAACAGTCTACCCAGTGAGCGGAATAAAGGGTTCAGTTTGACATTCCAACCCCCTGAATGAGGCTGGAGCATACAACGGCCGAAACGTTGTAATAAATATGGCGACAAAGATGAGGACAATAGTCTGAATAATGTAAAAAGAATATTTTTTCTAATTTTCATAGTTTATTAATATATAGAAATAAAGTCATATCAAACAGAAAAGTATGGTAGATTAATTAACACCTTAGAATGTATTACTGGGTATGTCTAGTTAGCACCTTCCCCCAAAATTCAAAAATAAGATTTTAAATGGAAATTATGAGAAACATGCAATGGCTAAATATCCGGTTCAGTTTTATTCTTAAATATTGGACGCAATTTATTCTGGTTTTGGCTTTGGAAACACGTGATCGTATTATGCTCAAGGATTTAATTTATTGCCTGTGTTTAGATTCCGAAACACGGGGTCGTATTATACTCAAGGAAGTCATTTATTTCCCGTTTTTGCTTCGGAAACATGGAGTCGTATTATGCTCAACGATTTAATTTATTCCCAGTTTATAGATTCGGGAACACGGGGTCATATTATACTCAAGGATATAATTTATTCCCAGGTTTTAGATTCCGAAACAGGAGGTCGTATTATACTCAAGGATATAATTTATTCCCCGTTTTTAGATTCGGGAACACGGGGTCATATACTCAAGGATATAATTTATTCCTAGGTTTTAGATTCCGAAACAGGAGGTCGTATTATACTCAAGGATATAATTTATTCCCCGTTTTTAGATTCGGAAACACGAGGTCGTATTTTACTCATGGATGTAATTGATTCCCCGTTTTTAGATTCGGGAACATGACGGTCGTATTATACTCAAGTATTATACACAAGAAAATACATTAGTACTGATTCATAGAATCTATTCCGTATAAAACATTATCTAACAGCTGTATGGAGTTGTATTGGTCATCAAGGAAACCGACCAGTTGCTGTGGCTTTGTCATGGTTTGGAACAATGTTTCTTAAAAACTACGTTCATTGCTATGCGTAGAAAAAGATTATCAACTCTTCTGACCAGTAGTGAATGTGCTGGCAACGTAGTGCATGTCAGTGCTCAAAATTATATCAGGGGGCCGATTTCAGATTCCTGCCTAGCCTTCTGCTTTTCATTTTTGCCCAAATGCCCCTGGGAAAGGGTCGGATCGACCTCTTCTTACCACAGGTATGGATTAAAAGGCAGTGTAAATTGAGCTCTGTAGCCTTGGGTTGAAACAAGTCTTAGAGAAGGAAAACACCCAATTGCTGAGCGTCGAGAAGGCAACGTGAAACCACTCCAGTATCTTTCTCAAAAAGGTAATTCAGAGATAATAAATAAAATGCGTCTTTAGAGAGTCATGATCGCCTACGCCACGAAGGGGTGTGGCATTAAAAAAGATTATTCAAATCTTAAATTAAATCAAGATTGATTTCTTCTTCTTCTTCTTCTTCTTCTTCTTCTTCTTCTTCTTCTTCTTCTTCTTCTTCTTCTTCTTCTTCTTTTCCTTCCTTCCTCCTCCTCCTCTTCTTCCTCTTCTTCTTATTATTATTATTCTTTTTTCTTTTTCTTCTTCATCTTTTTCTTTTTAATTTCTTCTTCCTCTTCTTTTTTCTTCTTCTTCTTCATCATTATCTTCTTCTTCATTTACTTCTCCCTCTTTTTCTTCTTCCTATTCTTCTGCATCATCATCATTTTCTTCTTCATCATCTTCTCCCTCTTTTTCTTCTTCTTCTTCTTCTTCTTCTTCTTCTTCTTCTTCTTCTTCTTCTTCTTCTTCTTCTTCTTCTTCTTCTCCCCTTCTTTTTCTTCAACATCTTTTCCCTCTTCTTTTTCTTCCTATTCGTCTTCTTCTTCTTCGTATTCTTCTTCTTCTTCTTCTTCTTCTTCTTCTTCTTCTTCTTCTTCTTCTTCTTCATCATCATCATCATCATCATCATCTTCTCTCTCTTCTTCTTTCTATTCTTCTTTTTCTTTTTCTTCTTCATCATTTTCTTCTTCATCTTCTTCTCCCTCTTTTTCTTCTTCCTATTCTTCTTCTTCTTCTTCTTCTTCTTCTTCTTCTTCTTCTTCTTCTTCTTCTTCTTCTTCTTCTTCTTCTTGTATGTGCCGTGCCCCTTCAGGAAATGGGCCATCATAGATCTCCAACGCTTCCTATCCTTTGTAGCCTTTCGTAAGTTTTGACTTGTCATACCTTTTTTTGCCATTCATTCACACTAGCCCGTCAGCTAGGTGTCCTGATGACTCCCCCTGTTCCTTTTACCTTTCTGTGGGTGCCAAAATCTTACGGGGCCCCCTTCCTTATTATGTGTCCTAAAATAATGCGTCCTTTTTGTTTCCATTTTCTTGTATCACTAAATCATTACCGCCACCCAAAAGAAAATTCTTACAATCTAAAAATATTTGCTGGCTTTAAATAACCTGCAACAGGTAGAAAACAAATCAATCTGCCGATCAGAAGCCTTGCTGCCGGATGTATTTTATCGTCATACCGAGTATTACCTCTTTGTAAATAAAAACAAGGTAAAGACAACTCATTAAAAAAATCAAAGATTGATTTGACACTGTATTTATATTACAAACAGGACCCCTTTCTAAAATAATAATAAAAGAAGAATATTTTTCGTTTCTGAATAATATCGTGGCTTGAAGAAGATCTAATGAATCTAATGAAAAATAGTCACAAAACATTTTCCATATTTTTATGTTGCTAGAAATATTAATAACTAGCTTAAAAGCAGCAGCACTTAAGCCAGTTCTTGCAGAGGGCTTCTTATGGGGCCTTCAGCTTAAGTTAGTTCTTGCAGAGGGCTTCTGATTGAGCCTTCAGCTTAAGTTAGTTCTTGCAGAGGGCTTCTGATTGGGCCTTCAGCTTAAGTTAGTTCTTGCAGAGGGCTTCTGATTGGGCCTTCAGCTTAAGTTAGTTCTTGCAGAAGGCTTCTCATTGGGCCTTCGGCTTGTTCAGGAGTTTGAAAACTGGGGCAAGAAATTGTTAACTGGGGCAAGTAATGGCTTTTTGATTTAAAAGCATCCAAAATGAATCCGCTTTCTTTTTATCGTCTTAGAACGCCTTTTCTGCCTCTAGGCAATATGGCGGATGCTAACCTCCAAGAGAGTAACCGTTCCCCCTTCTCTGGCTAACGCTTGCAACTGACATGAAGAAGAACGATTATATTAAATCAGTTGGTAGGTCTGCTACTAGGCTCACCATGTCGTGCTATGCAATTTTTCTCATCAGTCTTCGCATAATCTCAGTATTGAAAACACCCCTGACTGCCGTTTGATCTAGATTTTCATTTACACAGGATTTTCTTTTCCTCATTGCAGACTTGGCTCTTTTGATTGCAATCTGTTCCTCTGTTGGCGGAGATTTCTTTTTGCGAGGCATACTGCTGCTGGTAACCTACAGAAGAAGTCAAAATTAATCGCTGCATTTAAGTATTGCAATTATATTTAAGTTTACCTTTTAAAAAAAATCAGCGATGATTTTTCTGCCGACACTTAATTTAAAGACAATTTGATGTACATAGCTCTATACTTTCCGCACAAACATTTATTTTTATTTCTGGATTTCGCAATTAATTTCTGTTATTCCCAAATTTATTTCCAAGTTATAAGAATTCTTATCGTACAAAAAATTCGTCACAAAAAATGACGTAAAAAATCGCCGAAAACTATCGTAGTAATGAAAACTTGGGAATCGAAAATTTCTGTAACATGAACTATTTAAAGTCAGAGAGTTGCGTCCCTTTAATTGAAAAAGTGTGACAAAATGATACACTGACATTCGCATTTATTATATAGATTAAATAATGCATGGATATTTTTTAAAATCATTTATTCCATTCAAGAGATTAAAGCCATTAAGACACAAGGGGTACAGAGTGTGAAAGAATAAGAAAAAAAGAGAAACATTATTAAGGCGCGAGAACATTAGAAGAGTAATCAGGAAGAGAGTGGATAATGATTGATATTGCATTTAAATTTTTGAAGATCAAAATTGGCTAGAGAGCGTAGAGCCGGAAGAGAGTTCCACGGGCGAGAGAAGTGTGAGAAAAGAAACTGTTAGCATAGAACTTACGGTTACATTTTAGCCAATTCAACTGCGAAATGATGAGACCTTACTGCAAATATACAGAAAGAACGGCATGTAAGTTGAAGCAAAATTGCTTTTTGTCTAGAATAGCTGGGAGAAGGGGAAAATGGCAGGACTGTTTGCCAGTTAGTGTTGCCTCTTTAGCTAATCGCTTCATTCTTACCAGAATAATGTTTCTTTCTGGTATACACAGGATTTCAACATGACTAGTAAATCTTTATGCCACCTGCATTCATTCCAGGATAAAATGTTTTTAGTTATGTACGTAACATATAACTTGGAAGCACGGTGGCGTAATGGATAGCGGCTCAGAGTGAGGAATCGGAGTGACGAGTTCGAATTCCAGTCGAATCCTTTACATTCACTTACGTGCTAATACCCTCCAGCCATGGGTAAATAGCAGGACAGACCGGGTTCTATAGCCTTGGATGGCAGAAATAAATGGCAACCTACTGCGAGAAAAATCAGTCATTCAGTCATGTATCGAAAGATACATGATTGCCTAAGCGTGTATCACGCATGGCACGCAACTGACTGAAGAGTAGGCAAGGTGGCGTGAGGGATAGCGGCTCGGATTGAGGAATCGGAGAGCCGAGTTCGAATTGAGATTGGTATTATGCCTTTCTCAAGGTCATCAACTCAGTAATGTTATTGGCTGGAACTAACATTTGAACTCATTTCAGTTTTACTAACTGGAGCAGATAACAAAGATATCATTTTTTTTAAAATATTATTATTATTATTATCATCATCATCATCATCATCATCATCGTACTATAATTTTGGAGGCTTGGTGGCGTAATGTATAGCAGCTCAGATTGAGGAATCGGAGAGCCGAGTTCGAATTCCAGCTGATTAGATTCACTTACCGTTGGGAAAGGTATGAATCCTCTTCTTCTCCCGACTTGGGTGACAACTCTTCTACCACAGAAAGAAATGGCAACCTACTGCAGAAAAAAAAAACCCGCCTCGTCAGTCATGATCGCCTAAGCGTGTATCACTGACTGACTGAACACATAACTTATTCTGGAATGCAAATAAAAGATCTTGACAGTAAATATAATCTGGAGACAATCAAGTTTCCATAACACTGACACATTTATTATAGGCTATAAAGAAAATAGTTTATTTGCTAATGTTTGCACTGAGAGACATTTGCTCAGATTTGTTTGGTATGAAACGCAACATTCAAACCATTATAATTCCATTGAGTCATCTGCAATCTCTTATAACCGAGTCTCTACTGTGTGATATTCATATAACTCCGCCCATAATTTCTGTTCTCATGTTTAAACTAGATCCCTACAAAACATGCGGACTTGATGCTATCCCTACAATAGTCCTAGAGAGATGCGCGCCTGAATTCGCCCCTGCTCTCTTTAAATTCTACAATAAATGCCTTGCTGCTTCTTGCTTTCCTGCTTGTTGGAAAGCCTCTTCTGTAGTTCCAGACTTTAATTGAATTTGAAATTTTAACATCTACTGATAAAGCAGAATGCTTTGCTCGTAAATTCTCTTCCAATTCTACTCTTGACTCATTTGAAGTACCTTTGCCTGACTTTCTACTTAAAACTGAGTCTGTACTCTGTGATATGCCTATAACACCGTTCATAGTTTTCTGTTACATCTCTAAACTGGATCCCCACAAAGAATGCGGACTTGATGGCATCGCTGCGATACTCATAAAGAAATTGCTTCTGTTGGATATCTCAAAGACATTTGATAGGGTTTGGCATACTGATCTTCCTCGCAACTTGAAAGGCTATACTATTCCCGGGCGAATTTTTGTATTGATTCAATCTTTCTTATCAAAATGCGAAATGAAAGTTGTCTTGAACGGCCACTCCTCTAGATCTTTATACATTAATGCGGGTGTCCCCTAGGATTCTATGCTTGGACCTACTTTGTTCTTAATTTTTATCAACGTCCTTCCCGATGTCATCAGTTCTAGACTCGGTATCTATGCTGGTGACACAATTATTTACTCGTCTTAATGGTAAGTCTGATAGGTTCATTAAGATCAAATTGGCAGCTGATCTAAAAATTGAATTTTAATCTGTTGTTAACTGGGGCAAGAAATGGCTTTTTGATTTAAAAGCATCCAAAATGAATCCGCTTTCTTTTTATCGTCTTAGAACGCCTTTTCTGCCTCTAGGCAATATGGCGGATGCTAACCTCCAAGAGAGTAACCGTTCCCCCTTCTCTGGCTAACGCTTGCAACTGACATGAAGAAGAACGATTATATTAAATCAGTTGGTAGGTCTGCTACTAGGCTCACCATGTCGTGCTATGCAATTTTTCTCATCAGAATCTATCTTACATATTTATAAATATACCATTAATCCATGCCGCGAATATTTCTGTCACACATGGTTTGGTGCTTCTGCTATATATTTAGAGATTCTTGATAACATACAAAGAATAATCTGCAATGTTATTGGTTCTGACCTGGCATCTCAACCTCAGTCATTTTCCTACTGCTGTAATATAGCTTCCTGTTTAATTTGATACATTGTGGGACAGAATCGCGTGTGTCTAAATTCCATGATCGCCACAGTCTTAACTTCTTCAAGTCTAGTGTAATTCGTTATCCGTCTTCCTTAACCACATAATCTTCACCACCGCCTACCGTCAGCTCCATGCACATCACACGGCTCATTCATTAACCGTAACGATCGAGTGTAAGCCTCTAACTCGAGTGGTTCTCTTACTGGGTGCAATCTAGTAGGGAGAAAAGAAAAAGCACATGTAAAAATGCGTGGCTTTTGAAATCTATTTTCTTTCACTTACTATGCAAGATTATATCTGGAATCTATGCACAGGTCTGCGAGGGGTGCTGAAAAGTTCCCAGCTCGACGCATTTATCAAAATATGACTAAACAGATTTTTAAACCCTTCGAATCTATCTATCTATCTATCTATCTATCTATCTATCTATCTATCTATCTATCTATCTATCTATCCCTGTTCGTACTTATCTATCTGTCTATTTATCCCTGTCTGTTCTTATCTATCTGTTCTAGTCTGTTCACACCTATCTATCTGTTTATCTATCTATCTATCTTTCTATGTCAGTCTGTTCATATCTATCTATCTATCTATCTATCTATCTATCTATCTATCTATCTATCTATCTATCTATCTATCTATCGATCGACCTATTCCTGTCTGTTCATATGTATGTATGTATGTATGTATGTATGTATGTATCTATCTATCTATCTATCTATCTATCTATCTATCTATCTATCTATCTACTCCAGTCCCTTCATATATATTTGTGTATATATGCATGTACGTATCTATTTCTGGCTATTCATATGTATGAATGTAGATATATATATATATTAATCTATCGATCTATTCCTGTCTGTTCAGATCTATCTATCTATCTATCTATCTATCTATCTATCTATCTATCTATCTATCTATCTATCTATCTATCTATTCTTGTCTGTTCATATCTATCTATCTATCTATCTATCTATCTATCTATCTATCTATCTATCTATCTATCTATCTATCTATCTATCGATCTCTTCCTGTCTGTTCATATGTATGTATGTATGTATGTATGTATGTATGTATGTATGTATGTATCTATCTATCTATCTATCTATCTACTCCAGTCCCTTCATATATATTTGTGTATATATGTATGTACGTATCTATTTCTGTCTATTCATATGTATGAATGTAGATATATATATATATGAATCTATCGATCTATTCCTGTCTGTTCAGATCTATCTATCTATCTATCTATTCTTGTCTGTTCATATCTATCTATCTATCTATCTATCTATCTATCTATCTATCTATCTATCTATTCTTGTCTGTTCATATCTATCTATCTATCTATCTATCTATCTATCTAGCTATCTAGCTATCTAGCTAGCTCGCTAGCTATTCCTATCTGTTGATATTTATGTATCTGTTTATATATATATATATATATATATATATATATATATATATATATATATATATATATATACATATATATATATATATATATATATATATATATATATATATATATATATATATATACCCAGCCTGCATCTATCTCAATGCTGATTCTGTCATTGTGCTAAAATCTCCCCCGCCATTCTCTTCCCGTTCGAAAATATTCCATTCTTTCCCCTCTGTCTCATCATGGCATGCTTTTATCAATCGCTCTAACGAGGCGCCTATCAATGATCACTGCGCCTATCTTTGGTTATTGATCTCCGAGGCAAGAGCGAGCGCTAATTTTGTATCATTCATATCAAAACCTAATCTCATTGTGTTTATCAATTATTGATCCAGCCACATATTTATGGCCATGCAAAACCGATGCAAACGCATCCAAAACCAAGTCTTCCATTCAAATGCGAACGCAACGCTGATTGTTGTCAATTCAACGGTCGACCAGAACCAAAGCCAGTCTTACTCATTCGTTTACATTGGAAATTTACGAGCAAAACCGTTACACTTCACTCAAAAGCTGTCGGAAAAAAAATCGTCCGAATGAGATCGAAACAAAGATAAGAGTGCCAAATTGCTATGTGATATCAGTCCTCTTGTATCGCTGGACAATCTCTCCACAGATGAAGAGGAAACTGGAGGTAACAGAACTATGGTTTCTACAGAAGGATGCTGAGAATTCCATGAACTTAAGTCTTAAAGAAAATGCTAACAATGAGGACACCTATACGCAGAATGACATAGATAGATAGATAGATAGATAGATAGATAGATATGAACAGACATAGATAAATAGATAGCTAGATAGAGAGATGTGAACAGACATAGATAGATAGAAAAATAGATAGATGTGTAAACACAATGAGATAGATAGATAGATAGATAGATAGATAGATAGATAGATAGATAGATAGCGTGAGTGAGTGAGTGAGTGAGAGAGTGAGTAAGAGAGATTAAGCTTTTTGGACACATAGCGAGAAAGGAGGGCTTGGAAAACTTAACTCACACGGGGCATATCGGGAGATATATAGGAAAGGCAAGAGGGTTGGCAAAGTTGGAAACGTTGCTATGGACTACGAGGTGTTTGTGAAGAGCCATGTTCGCCCACGTCCTAAAGGGGCATGGCACATCGAAGAAGTTGTTTTCCACGGTTGCAGAATCACTGCCTGGGTAGTTGCGATACTGGGACGACTATTTCAAATATAAAGTGTCCACAATAACGTTTGAAGCAATGCACACACACATACACACATATATATATGTGTGTTCATACTTTTGAATGGAGGTTGAACAGTTCAACTGAGCCAAACAACAGAATTATGTTTTGGAAGTACTTATGCTTTTTGGTCGAGCCGGGAATCCCAGTCTATTTATATCTATCTATCTATCTATCTATCTATCTATCTATCTATCTATCTATCTATCTATCTATCTATCTATAGATAGATAGATAGTTAGATACATACATACATACATACATATGAACAGAGAGGAATAGATAGATAGATAGATAGATAATCTATCTATCTATCTATCTATCTATCTATCTATCTATCTATTCCTCTCTGTTCATATGTATGTATGTATGTATGTATGTATCTATCTATCTATCTATCTATCTATCTATCTATCTATCTATCTCTGTTCATATCTATCTATCTATCTATCTATCTATCTATCTATCTATCTATGTCTGTTCATATTTATATATCTATGTGAAGCACGTGACATTAAAAATGAATTATTGTGAAGCCTTGAAGGAAAATGGAAACAAAAAAAGGTCCCCCACTTAAACTCAGAATCACGAAGAGGCAGCTGAAATATATCTCGGAAATATAATAAGGAATGAAGGGTTGGAAAATTTGACCCTCACAGGGCATATTGACCGCAAAGAGCGACACGAGAAGGCAGGCGGGTAACGTGCCTGACAAGTACGTGTGAATGGCTGGCGGAACGGGGTGGTGAAACACAGCTAAAGGCCACAAGGCCTAGGAATCATACATTTTTATTTTATTCTTTTTATCGCCCATGTCCTGAAGGGACGCGGCATATAGAAGAAGATTGGCTGATTAGATTTCTCCGGCTTATCAACCTGTCGCAGTTTATTTAAAGCTGGGAGATATATTTAGACTGTAAGATTTTTTTTGCGATAATAATAATTTAATCAAACAAGTCTTACTAATTAACCCATAGCTGGGGGAGAGAGGAAGAGGCGAAGTCATACCTTTACACAAGGGTATTTGCGCGTAAACGAATATAGCGAATCTAATAGCAATTGTAACTCGGCTCTACGATTAATAATTCCATACCTTTATCTATGACAAAAGATCATTACAATTGTTATCTCAGAATAAAAAAGCTTTGAAAGAACGAGCCTGATGTGGCTCTCGTTAAAATACAATAAAACAGAAATAATAGTCAGTCAGTTATGTGCCATGCGTGATACATGCTTAGGCGATCATGTATCTTTCGATACATGACTGAAGAGGCAGATTTTTTTCCTGTGGTAGGTTACCATTTCTTTCTGCAGTAGACCAGTTGCTATAGAACACAGTCTGCCCTGCTATTTACCCATAGCTGGGGAGAAGAAGAGGAGGATTCATACCTTTCCCAAAGGTATTAGCACGTAAGTGAATGTAATGGATTCGACTGAAATTCGAACTCGGCTCTCCGATTCCTCAATCTGAGCTGCTAGCCATTACTCCACCAAGCCTCCGAAATTATAGTACGACGATGATGATGATGATGATAATAATAATAATAATAATAATAATAATAATAATAATAATAATAATAATAATAATAATAATATAAAAAAAAATGATATCTTTGTTATCTGCACCTGTTAGTAAAACTGAAATGAGTTCAAATGTTAGTTCCAGCCAATAACATTACTGAGTTGATGACCTTGAGAAAGGCATAATACCAATCTTTCCTGAACATTGCTCATTGAGAATCGTCTTGACTGTAGTCTTTTGACATATTATCATTTTTTTTTTTTGGAAGACAGAGTTAGCCTTATGCTGTGCAAGTTTTCTTCAGAAAATGAAATAAAGAGATGAGGTGATGCTGAGCAAGATTTCTTTGCTATAATTCAATAGACATAAGCCAAAGTTGCTGTCTCAGAATGAACAAGTTGTGAAAGAACGAACCTGATTCTCCTCTTGTTGGAAAACAATAAACCAGAAATCTTAAAAGATTGTGCATAATCTTTCATTAAGCACTTATGTTATCACTTTTATCCAATTTCTTTTCTTTTTGACGCATAATTGCAAATAGTTTTCTTATTTATCGTGTAAGATCTTTTTTTTATGGAAATAAAAGGGTTTAATGCTTTCTAAATGAAGTCATTTGATTCAGTTCTGCTTTCAGCTGAGTTAGATACCTTTTCAATATAG
Source organism: Acanthosepion esculentum (assembly GCA_964036315.1). Lineage (NCBI taxonomy): Eukaryota > Metazoa > Mollusca > Cephalopoda > Sepiida > Sepiidae > Acanthosepion > Acanthosepion esculentum. The sequence continues at coordinate 56,098,776 of OZ038507.1, forward strand.
ATTTATGTAAGAATTTTTACTTTTTCATAGATAAGAATGGTTTGTTTCCTATGGCTTATCAGTCCTTTGAAGGTTATTTAAAGCCAAAAATATTTTTAGATTGAAAGAATTTTTTTAGGCGGGGGGATAATATTAGGTATACAAGTCTTACTAATTCACCCATAGCTGGAGGAAGAAGAGTTGGATTCATACCTTTCCCAAGTTTATTTGCGGGTAAGTGAATATAACAAACCCAACGGGAATTTGGACTCGACTCTCCGATTAGCAATTCCGAGATGTTATCCATTCGACCACCCACACATCTAAGCTTTTATTTATTCCAATTCTTACAGAAATTGTGGCACTGGCCCGAAACGGAGGCACGGTAAGGCTGGTCAATAGTAACTATCCAATACCTAGTCAATTCGATTCTCGACCCATTTATTCATTATAATTTGCACATTCATCACAAGAACCCATTCCTCACTATTTAACCTTACAAGCACCACAATACGACATATTCACAGGGAACCTACGATGTAAAAATTCTCACAGTTCATAATCGTTCTTTTTTTTTAATACAAAAATATATAAAAATTTCATACATCATGAAATGAGGGAGAAGGGGATGAATTCCCAAGAACCACTCACACAGCTAGGCTTACAGCAGCTGGTATTCCGAAGCGGTTACCCATATAGGTACAGGTCAGGCTAGACGTTGCTTAACTTCGGTGATCGTACGGGGGGACCGGTGTTTCAACGTGATGTGTCCATAAAAAAGACGTACAAGAAGAAGAGGGGGTTTATTGTTTTTTGGTGTTTCTTTTCTTGGATTGGTTCGAATTCTTGTTGCGATGCAACAAAGAATATGAGAAGTAATACAAATGTTTGTTTTTGTGTTGTCCATTTATTGAAGTTAAAAATAAGAGACAATAAAGAATGACAAAAAACTAGTCGTAGGGAAATAGGGCAGGAGTCATAGCAGGGCCTTCGTTAAGCTAGTGTGTGGCCTATGTTATGAAGGGCTCCAAAATGAAAAAACAAAACAAAACAAAACAAAAAAGAATTGTTTTAATGTTTCATTATATTAAACATGAAATAATATATTATAGTATTTCATGTTTAATATAATAAAAATCTCACACATTGTGAGGTTTTGAAAGTATTGTAACTAGATACATAGATACATAACAGTCTAAAATTGATAGATGGATGGATGGATAGATAGATAGATAGATAGATAGATAGATAGATAGATAGATAGATAGATAAAACAATCTACAATAGATAGAAAGAAATATAAAATAGGTAGACTGATAGATAGATAGAAATAGTCTACAATAAATAGAGAAAAACGTCTACAATAGATAGATAGATAGATAGATAGAAACAGTCTACAATAAATAGATTCAGAGTAGCGATCTGTAGTTAGATAGATAGATAGATATGAACAGACAGACAGATAGATAGATAGATAGATAGATAGATAGAAACAGTCTACAATAAATAGATTCAGAGTAGCAATCTGTAGTTAGATAGATAGATAGATAGATAGATAGATATGAACAGACAGATAGATAGATAGATAGATATGAACAGACAAGAATAGATAGATAGATAGATAGATAGATAGATAGATATGTAGATATGAACAGACTGAGCTAGCTAGCTAGTTAGATAGACAGAAACATTCTCTGGCCTTCTGCAAAAAATCCGATATTTGGTCAAATTATGTTGGGCCGAGAACTTTTCAGCATTTGAAAGAAGAAGAAGAATGTTTATTCTTTTTGCGCTTTCTTCCATCGAATTGGTACGAATTCTTGTTGCGATGCAACGCACAATATGTGAAGTAATAAAAATGTTTTTTATTTTGTCCATTTATTGCTGTTAAAAATAACACAAAAAACTGCCTCAGAACCTAGTCGTACGGAAATAGGTCGACAGTTTGATTAAGCTAGTGTGTGGCCTCTGTTATAAAGGGTCCTAAATTAAAAAAAATACACATGAACATTAAATCATAAATTCGTGACTCTACCAGGGATTCTATCCTTGGCCCTACGCCGTTTCTTCGTCAACGACCTTCCAGGTATCATCCGTTCCTAGATATTTATGCCGAACACGCAGTTATTTACTCCTCTATAAGTAATAAGTTCGATAGGCTTGCAGCTGCTCTCGAAAATGACATTTAATTATTTGTTAACTGGGGCAAGAAATGACTTGTGAGTTTGAACGCCCCCAAAACAAAACTGATACCTTTTAATGATCACAGAAAAACATTTTTTCCCCTCCAGGAGTGCAACTCATTTCTCATCGGTCTCACGTTTTCCACACGAAGTGGAGTGATTATATTGAACCGATTTCTAAGTCTGCTGTTAGGAAATTTTTGGTTCACTGTGTCGTACGCGGCGTATTTTTCCCCGTCAGGATCCATCTTGCACACTTATAAATCTACCATCTGTACGTGCATTGAATATTGCTACCCTGGTGCTCCGTCTATATATCTCGAGGTTCTCGACAAAATCCAAAGAAGGGTCTGTGATGTAATCGGTCCTGACCTAGCATCCCACATGTCTCAGTGGCATTATCGCCATCTTCTGTCTTCTTGAAACCTCTTCTTTTATTGTCTTTTTCCCCACTAAAGTCTTCTCATTCTCTTTCACTCCCAGTAACCCGTTGAGTCTTAGTGGCATTATCGCCATCTTCTGTTTTCCTTAACCCTGTTCTTTTATTCTCCTTTCTCTTCACCAAAGTTTTCGCATTCTCTTTCGCTCCCAGTAACCCCTTACGTCTTAGTGGCATTATCGCCATCTTCTGTATTCATAAAACCTGTTCTTTTATTGTCCTTTCTCCTCACTAAATTCTTCTCATTCTCTTTCACTACTTCATGAACGTTTTTCCAAATGTCAATAATTTATAACTCTGTCGGGATTGCATACCCAAATTATTCCATATTGTGTTATATAACTGTTATGGTCTAAGTTCCTTGTACCACGGTGATGGTCCAAGGTAGAACCAATGAAGAATAACTCGAACACAGGTATGAAATAACACAGATATATTACAAACAGAAATATGTACAAAGAAGTAGAAGCATTAGTAATGACTATCAGATTTGGTTAGAGTGAACTATGTTGTCTCGACAAGTATCACTATTCCAATGTCTTACAGTAATCGTCTGACTCTGTCTCTGTCTCTGGCTGACTCTGAACTGAACAGTATTTACTGTCCCACCCACGAGGGATAGATGTGGCACAAGGCCGAGTTTACCGTGGGTATTCCCGAGCCCGTAGGATCGGCCAAAAAATGCCCGTAGAACCCGTATAAACGGGATCGGGTTGGTCAACCTCCCCGAACGAGGCTCTGCCATTCGGCGGAGCCTCGTCCGGGTTCCTCTCTGCCCAGAGGCAGAGAGTTCGACCGTCTAGCCGAGTCGTCCAAAAACGACTGACTCTGAACTGAACTGCTGCTCCCTCTAGAGGCGCAGTATTTATGATGTCCGGAATAGTCCATTATTATTATTATTGGTAAGTTCCCATAACAATAACGATTTATTTTGTACATATTAACACCGTGCGCAGGCTCTTTCAAGCCAAATAGAACTGGGGTTGGAATGGACGTTGTCATAAGATAACCTCAACTATCCACCATAAATTTATATTTTAAAAGAAAAGCTGATTGTTTGTCTTTTGTGGTTTTGCCTGTGCGTATGTAAATGCATATACGTCTGGGAAGTAGTGTTTTAACAGATGAGGGAAAGTGTGACGCGGGAATCCGAAGGTGTATTACGAGAGCCAAAGATGCCTTCCAAAAGCTAAGCAGGGTAATAAGAAATAGAAAAAATAACTTCACTAGCAACAAGGAAAAGAATACTATCTGTTACGTAATGTGGCAGTGAGATAAAATAGAGACTTGAAGCAACAGAAATGTGGTTCTACAGAAGGATGCTGAGGATACCATGGGCCGAATATGAGAGCAACGACGAATTTTTAGAGAAAATGGAAACAAAAGCGAAGCTTATACTTAGCATCAAGGAGATACAGCTGGGGCTTCTAGAGCACATAAAGAGGAAGGGAGACTTGGAAAATATGATACTCACAGGATAGACTGAAGACAAGAGAGACAGAGGAAAACAATGCTTAACACACTTAGTGAGCAAGAAGGGCTGAGCATCAACTGCAAGAAGACAGTATGCATGGTTGTTAGCAAACGGATGATCCCAAAATGCGAATTGCAAATCTAAGATACCAAAATCAAACAAGTGTGGAAATTTAAATGTCTGAGAAGTATTTTAACAGAGGACGGAAAGTTTGGCACTGAAATCCGAAGGAACACTGGGATAGCCAAAGATGCCTTCCAAAAGCTAAGCAGAGAATTAAGACATAGAAAAACTTTGCTAGAAACAAGGAAAAGAGTACTAAGCATGATATGTCCTCCTGCATGGCAGTAAATGCTGGACAATCTCCTCAAAGATGAAGAAGAAGCAACAGAAATATGGTTCTATAGAAGAATGCTGAAGATACCATGGACCGAACATGTGAACAACCTGCAAAGTGGAAAATGTCATGATGCCATTTCTGACCTTAGGTCTCTGGTTGGGACCCGGAAAGAAATGAGTATACAACAGAAACCAAAGCAAATAATGATAATAATAATAATAATAATAATAATAATAATAATAATAATAATACAGACTTATTGAAGGGATTCCAGGTAGCGCATATCTTAAAGCAATACCGAAAATTGTACTCACAAGAACAGATCCCGCATTACGAAGACCTTTATCTATGTAAGAAGTTGTGTGATCTTAGTTTTTTTTTTTTTTACAAAAATCATCAGTGGAAAATGTCTGAGCTTAGGTCTCTGATTGGAACCTGGAAGGAAATGTGTATACAACAGAAATCAAAAGAAGAAATAATAATAATAATAATAATAATAATAATAATAATAGCTACAAAAGTAAATTCAGGTAAAAATGGTACAAATAAAATGAGACGAAAATATGTCACGAAACAAGATTAATTGGAAACATTAATCTGATATTTTCATATATTTTATTGGAGCTATTTTCTATCTCAGCTTTTCGACCGATTCTATCTCCTGTCTTCCTACTGTTACAAGAGGGATGCAGATGAGTGGCGAAAACCAATAATGTATGCAGGATACGTTCACATCTCGCAACGAAAGGAGTCATCAATAAGTTTTTTCGATATTCTAATTAATATTTTTCAATTCTTCTGCACACTATTACTCAGATATCTATCTATCTATCTATCTATCTATCTATCTATCTATCTCATTCTGTTTCTATCTATCTATATCATTCTGTTTTTATCTATCTATCTATCTATCTATCTATCTAATTCTGTTTCTATCTATCTATCTATCTATCTATCTATCTATCTCATTCTGTTTCTATCTATCTATCTATCTATCTATCTATCTCATTCTGTTTCTTTCTATCTATCTATCTATCTATCTATCTATCTATCTATCTATCTATCTATCTATCTCATTCTGTTTCTATCTATCTATCTATCTATCTATCTATCTATCTATCTATCTCATTCTGTTTCTATCTATCTATCTATCTATCTATCTATCTAATTCATTCTGTTTCATTCCTTGGCGACAAAAACCATTAACTCTTTTAAAACTTACAAAAATCACATGATTATAAGAATTTATTGAACTTTTCAAAATGTATCCGAAAATTATTTTACAATTTACCTTTCCCAAGAGTATCTGCGCGTAATATAATGAACCCAACCAGAAATGGAACTCGGTTCTTCAATTAACAACCATGAGACGTTGACAAAATTGATCTGGATATTGTCTGCACGATTTTATTGGTCCGTTTAGTTTTGAATTACCATTCCTCGCGAAATGTAGATTATTTAAAGCCAGAAAATATTTTTAGGTTGTAAGAATTGGGGGGGGGCATAGTAATGGTTTAGTGATACAAGTCTTACTAATTAACGTATAGCTGCTAGGAAAAGAAGTGGATTCATACCTTTCCCGAGGGTATTTGCTTGTAAGTAAATACAACGAACTCAACAGCAATTGGAACTCGGTTCTCCGATTAAGAATTCCGAATCATTGCCCATTACACCACCCGCATATCCAACGTTACAGCACCTGGTATTCCCAAGTGGTCAACCATATAGATACAGACCAGGCTCGATGTTGCTTAACTGCGGTGATCGTACGGGAAATGGTTTGCAACGTGTTCTGGCCGTAAGCTTGTGGTCGTTAAGAAAGCATCCTTTTGAGAGTCTGTTCCAAAAAGCAACAGTTCTCGAGAGGGGAGCTGTCTGAGTGGAACTTGCTCTTCATCAAAGGAACACGAAAGGAATGGTTTGCCACGGTGATCACGGAACGGCAAGTCGTAGCTGTGAAGGTCTGAACTGGTGGAACTAAGGAATGTAACCCGTCCGAACTTCTGCCATAGTAATAGCGATATAGTAGCAAAAGGCTGACGACGTCTCGTCTGTCGGATAAGTGTTGCAGCATGGAGACAAGAGCTTTTGAACTCAAGGCTGGACAGTGAAGATTGGCTGGGCACCAACTCAGATATGGCAACAATCAGTCATTTCTGAAAGTTGTGAAAGCCGTGATCTCTGACGTGACCAAACTATGATAATTGCAGCAGATGTTCTTTGGATGAAAACAATAAGGAAATTAACTTTTTTTAAAATCATTTCACTCCAAGCAAGGCAATAAAGCCACTAGGATGCAAGAGGTTACTGAGTGTTAGAGAATATGAGAAAAACTACTATTAAGGAGAGAGAACAATAAAAGAAAAAGAAATAAGATGACAGAATATAACGATCGCCATTGCAGTTATTTTGAAGATTAAAGTTGACTGGGAAGCAAGAAGCCAGAAGAGAATTCCACAAGCGAGAATTGCACTAGAAGAAACTGTTAGCATAGAACTTACGGTTTCATCTAGCCAATTCAACTGTAAAATGAGGAAATCTATCCACTAATGTAGAACTACATTTAAATTCATAGTCTAGGTACCAAAGAAGAAAGTTCATTGGAACAATTACCATAAAAGTATTTTTAGAAAAGGCACAGGTAAGCTACAGTACTACAGAGCGAAAGTGACTGGAGGTGAGATGCCAGGTCAGTACAATTATCATTGCAGAATTGGAAAGAAATGGCTGAAATCTTTTAAATACCTAAACAGGAAAGAAGGATTGAAGAATTTGGAACTCAAACGGAAACATTCAAAACAAGAGAAGTCGAGAAAAATGAGAAACATACATGACAAATTTGTGTAAACAGATTGAAGAGTAAGTACCACCAGGAGAAAGTGGGAGTCATAAACAAGAAAATATTTCTGAAAGCAACAAAAGACAGGCAGCCGTAAAAAGCCATGATCACCCAAATCCTAATCTGACAGATTGAGGGAGGGAGGAACAAAAAAGCCATAGAGTCACTGTCCAGTGGTGTATGAAATGATAAGACATTTTTATTTTAATACTTTCTTTAATCATTTCACTTCAAGCAAGGCAACGAAGCCACTAAGACGCAAGGAGTTACTGAGTGTTAGAAAAATATAAGAAAAATATACTATTAAGAAGAGAGAACAATAAAAGAAGAGGAATTAAGGAAACAGAAGATAATGATTGACATTTAAATTAAGCTAACTGGGAAGCCAGAAGCCAGAAGAGAGTTCCACAAGCGAGAAGTGCAATAGAAGAAACTGTTAGCATAGAACTTACGGTTTCATCTAACCATTTCAACTGTAAAATGATGTCCTTGCTGCCAATCTAGTACTGTGCTTAAGTTCATAAAGCTTAGGTGGCACAGATACGACGGTGGGAAAGAGACTTAAGCCGAGATGCCAGGTCAGGACCAATAACATTGCTGAATAATATATAGCAGCAGCACCAGGCCAAATGTGGTAGCAATATTCAAAGCAAGGGCGAATGGAAGACGTATAAATATGTAAGATAGATTCTGGCGAGAAAAATTGTCTCGCACGACAGAATGAACCAACTTTCTTAGCTGCAGACTGAACAATTGATTCAATATAGTCTTTCCACTTCATGTCAGCTGAAAGCGTTAGTCCAAGAGGGCGCAACGAGTCTCTCTTCTGGAGGTTAGCATCAGCCATGCCGATGAAAGGCAAAATAAGGAAAGTTCAACAGAACAAATAACATGAAAGTATTTATCGAACGGACACGGTGAAGCTACGTTACGGCGGTGGGAAGGGAAATTTAACTGATGTTTATGAAACCACAAGTATGTGTTTCTAGATTCTCAAAACGCCTGCCTAAGATGAAATATACGAATGTGTTTAGTTAGGGATGTGTTTAGTTAGGAATGTGTTTAGTTCGGAATGTGTTTTGCGCCTCAATTCACGTCTCGATAAACAAAGTCCGGAAAATCGTGGCACGGGAAATCAAGGTACGGATAATCGAGGTACGGATATTCGAGGTACGGATAATCGAGGTACGTATATTCGAGGTATGGATATTCGAGGTACGGATAATCGAGGTACGGATATTCGAGGTACGTATATTCGAGGTACGGATAATCGAGGTACGGATATTCGAGGTACGGATATTCGAGGTACGTATATTCGAGGTACGGATAATCGAGGTACGGATAATCGAGGTACGGATATTCGAGGTACGTATATTCGAGGTACGGATAATCGAGGTACGGATAATCGAGGTACGGATAATCGAGGTACGGATATTCGAGGTACGGATATTCGAAGACGTACTGTATTACTTTACTTTCTTTTTTTTTTAAATAGTTTTCTTTTCATTTACAAGCCTGAAATTAAAATGTTTTTTAAAAGAAAATATCTTGATCTATTAATATCGTCTTTGCTATCTACCTACCTTCCGCGATAAAGGTGTGTACATCACACTTCAAAAGAAACAATAATAAACGTGGCTTCACCTACTTTAAAAAGATCAAAGGAGTAAAGGGTTAATAAAAACCAAGAAGGAAAAACATGTCTGTCGTTGTCTGTCTGTCTGTCTGTCTTTCTTTCTTTCTTTCTTTCTTTCTTACTTTCTTTCTTTCTTTCTTTCTTTCTTCTCTATCACTCCCACCTTTCATTCGCTTACATTTTCATTCGTTATTACAGCGCCCCCGCTTTCCGCCTCCACATTTTTTTTGTTGCTTTTTCTTCTTTATTGTTTGTCCCAATTCTGTTCTGTGGAACGTAATAGATAAGTGTGGTTGATGAGTTACACGCATTACTCACCACAGAGAACCGTCCCTGCCACCCATTAGAATGTCTGACGCTCAACGCCACGAGAGCACCTCCTTGCGACTACTCGGTCTCACATTGACTGCTGACCTGAGATGGAACAAATACATTGAGTCAATTGCTTCGTCCACCGCAAGGAAAGTTGGTTCCCTGTGCCGCGCCAGGAAATTTTTCTCACTGCAGTCGATCCTTCAAATCTACAAATCAATCATTCGCCCTTGCATGGAGTATTGCTGCCATATATGGTCTGGTGCTCCTTCTGTTTGTCTCAAGGTTCTTGATAAGATCCATAGACGGATATGCAATGTAATTGGCCCTGATCTGGCATCTCGTCTACAATCGCTCTCTCAAGGACGCGCCGTCGCCTCCCTCTGTCTTTTTTTTTTTACAAATACTTTCATGTTAACAGCTCCGATGAGCTGCTTTCGCTGGTTCCCAGACTTCACGAATTTAAGCGTTCAACTAGGCCGGCATCTCGCTCTCACCCTTTCACTGTCGAAACTGATAAATGTAGCCGTCTCTTCTACTCCAATAGCTTCATGTCTCGCACTCCTCGCTTGTGGAACTCCCGCCCATTTTCCTGTTTCCCTGATAGCTATAATCTCCAATGATTCAAATGTAATGTCAACCGACGTCTCCAGATGCCCTGATCTATCCCCTATCCTTCTCTTCATCCCTTCCTCTATCATTCCTATTTGATCTCGCTCCAACTCTCTGTAACCCCTTGCGTGCTAGTGGCTTCCCGCCTTGCTTGGGGTGAAACGCTTAAAACACACACACACACACACACACACACACACACACACACACACACACACACACACACACACACACACGTATTATGCGATGTATAAATTGTCGTCTAAATTACACAAAAATGAAAATAACACTGATATCTCATTTTAACGGATATATTTACCAAAATTAAACAAAAATATCTTGAAATACTAAAGAGTAAATTTATTCAATAAAATCGCCATTGGCTTCAATCAAGGCATTCAGACGACTTCGGAATCTCCTGCAACTCTTCTGGACGGTCTCCTTGTTTAAGTTGGTGAATGCTGCCATAATCATTACATACAATTCATCTGTGGTGTTACAAGGAGTTTTGCTGGTTTCCTGCTCAATTGCGTCCCACACATAATAATCAAGGGGGTTGCAATCTGGGGAGTTAGGTGGACTGATGTGAGGGCTGATGTGGTCGCAGAAATTGTCTGATAGCCATGACTGGGTTTCTCCCGCTTGTGTGGTATACAGCAGAGTCCTGTTGTCAGACATAGGGTCTTCCAGCAGTCACCCTCTTGAACCTACCTCCTAAAAGCCCTTGATGTAGGCCTCCGCGTTGAGTCTGAGGCCCTGTGGGAAGATGAATTGTGGCATAACTTCGCCATTAGTCGTGATGACTCCAAATACTATGATGTTAACTGGATATATCATCCAACTCTTTCCGAATCCTCTGCACTCTTCTCAGATTGACGCCCAAACACTCTGAAATGTTCGTATTGAAGCTTCCGGCGGGAATGTCAAGTAATACAGCATGCCGGTTCTAAATTTATGGCGGAATGAATTGGTTGAAAAATTCACTATTTTTTATATTCATAATGTTTAATGTGTCAAAATGATTCAAACTTAACAATAAAAATCTGAAGTTGATTTTACAAATTGCCGCAAAAGATTGTCGATTTAAGATGGAATGACATATTATGACACGTCTCTAATTTTTATTTAGATACATTGCATTTTAATTTGAATTGTTCTAGTTGAATTGTTCACCTATATTGCATATGATCCATTATTGCACATAATTAGGTTAGAATTAAATTTAGATTTTATATAAATACTACCTTATGAAAAATGAGTTGTTAATAGCGTGGGGGCCGTATGATAGATTTGAGGGCGCCTATTATAAATTCAATGGACACCCACAATACTAATGCACCGTTCCTGCTCGCGGGGAAAAACTGATTTTCTACACAACAACTCCTTTCCACAGAGACGGAAAGTTGCAAACTACTCTATCGCTATTTCCATTGCAATTGTTCAGATGAGCTCTCCCTTCAGTTCAGAGCTTTACAACTAGGATACAATATGCTGCTTGCACAGAGTCTAACCACCCATCCTTTTCTATGTGTTCCAATTGCAAGAAAGATGATTTCTTTTCATATCTATCTATCTATCTATCTATCTATCTATCTATCTATCTATCTATCTATCTATCTATCTATCTATCTATCTATCTCAACATCTTCATATCTATTGATCTGTCTTTCTAAGTCTTTTCATATCTATCTATCTATCTATCTATCTATCTATCTATCTATCTATCTATCTATCTATCTATCTATCTATCTACTCCAATCCCTTCATATGTATTTGTGTATATATGTATGTACGTATCTATTTCTGTGTATTCATATGTATGAATGTAGATATATATATATAGATATATAAATCTATCGATCTATTCCTGTCTGTTCAGATCTATCTATCTATCTATCTATCTATCTATCTATCTATCTATCTATCTATTCTTGTCTGTTCATATCTATGTATCTTAAGAACTGCTACTTTGTGGGACAGAATCGCGTGTGTCTAAATTCCATGGACGCCACAGTCTTAACTTCTTCAAGTCTAGTGTCATTCGTTATCCGTCTTCCTTAACCACATAATCTTCACCACCGCCTACCGTCAGCTCCATGCACAACACACGGCTCATTCATTAACCGTAACGATCGAGTGTAAGCCTCTAACTCGAGTGGTTCTCTTACTGGGTGCAATCTAGTAGGGAGAAAAGAAAAAGCACATGTAAAAATGCGTGGCTTTTGAAATCTATTTTCTTTCACTTACTATGCAAGATTATATTTGGAATCTATGCACAGGTCTGCGAGGGGTGCTGAAAAGTTCTCAGCTCGACGCACTTCTCAAAATATGACTAAACAGATTTTTAAACCCTTCGAATCTATCTATCTATCTATCTATCTATCTATCTATCTATCTATCTATTCTTCTCTGTTCATTATCTATCTATCTATCTATCTATCTATCTATCTATCTATCTATCTATCCCTGTCCGTACTTATCTATCTGTCTATTTATCCCTGTCTGGTCTTATCTATCTCTCTGTTCTAGTCTGTTTATACCTATCTATCTATCTATCTATCTATCTATCTATCTATCTATCTATCTATCTATCTATCTACGACAGATGTCAGAAGCAAAAGATTCGGGTTATCAGACACGAAGTGGGACGAGACCCTTACATCAGACCTATATATATATATATTTTTCATCATCACCTTCGAATCTATCTATCTATCTATCTATCTATCTATCTATCTATCTATCTATCTATCTGTCTATCTGTCCTAGTCTGTTCGTACCTATCTATCAATTTATACATATGTCTTTTTATCTCAGTCTGTTCATATCTATCTATCTATCTATCTATCTATCTATCTATCTATCTATGACAGAAAATCGAGCCAAAAGATTCGGGGTATCATAGACACGGGGTGGGTACGAGACCCTTGCACCGGACATGTATGTTCATTTATGAATGTTTCTACACTGAGATGAACTTAGGAAAATCCCATTTAGAACCCAAGAAAATATTTTGTTTCGTCTATTAATGTTCGATTTCTTGGTATTGAGATCTATAATTACAAATTACTGCTTGACTTATCAGTTATCTTCCGGAATTACCCGAGTCGATCGTTATTTTTTTCCCGATAAACAATATTTGTTATTGCTGTACACCTATATACGATGATGATGATGATGATGATGATGATGATGATGATGATGATGATGATGATGATGGCTGTCTACTTGATTTAGAGCATGACCACTTTCTTAAATTCACTATTGCTTGACTCTTTTATGGGCTGTCAAGTGGTTTCCTAGAACTGCACTTGTCTTGGCAACAAATAGCGACAATAAGTTTCGGTGTTATGCCAATTGTACAGCTTGCCATAGAATGTTTCCTTACATATATATATATATATATATATATATATATATATATATATATATATATATATATATATATATATATAACGTATTCTTCGATCTTTTGGCTTGTATAATAAAAATCTTTTTCACGCTGTCACATGATAAAAATCTTCGCCATGCACGTGATAACATCATCGCGTCTTTTGGAATTAAAAGGATTTTAACGTTTATTTAGTTTTTAAAAAAGTAGAAACATGATTACGCTACAAGATAATTGGCAAATGTTTGTTAAAAAAATGTTGACTAAAAATATTGACCCTGAAGATGAACAATGATGTTCGAAAGCGCTAGGTCATCGTACGGACAATACTTATTTCGAAATCATTTTCAAATAAAATGTCTCATTAGAGAATATGAGAAAATTCAAAAGAAAATATGCAAGACTATGTTGTCTTTAACATTCAATACAACATGTTTAATATATATATATATATATATATATATATATATATATATATATATATATATATTGTCATCCACAGATAGACTGTTCCGCTGTATTATAGCTCATCAATGTGGCTAGAAGTCCGGTTGCCTCTACATAGGATCGAAACCCGACTCAATTGGTGTCATTCGGGGATTCTACCATTATATATAGTTGTAAAGTGGCTAAATGAAACGTCCAAATATAAGCAGGCGTGTGCTGGTGTGCATACGCAGGCAGGCAAATAAATAATCGTTAAATTTATGCATGGGGTGTAAACGTAATAGTGCTCAATGCGGTTATACAGAGAAAAGATCTGTATTAATTAGTATATATACGTTGTATAGTTTCGCTGGGTGATGTTCCCAGTTCGCCTGACGAACTGGGAATACCACCCAGTGAATCTATAGACCTACGCCAAAAACGTAGGTACGTGTATATGTACTAATATATATATATATATATATATATATATATATATATATATATATATATATATATATATATATATATATATATATATATATCAGGTCATCCCATAAGTTCTGTCCAAATTTGGAATAAAGAAAACAAGTGACCAAATGTTAAATTTAATTACAGATTCAATCAACAATGTATTTTCCCTGATTATCTATGACTTCCTTCCATCTATTAACAAGCTTACTAATTCCATTACTGTAAAATTCTTTTGGCTTTGATTCGAAGAACTCACAAATGTCAGTTTTAACCTCTTCCTGTGTTACAAAAGCTGTTTCTTACAAATGATTCTGTAAGCTACGAAACAAATGGTAGTCGGAAGGAGCAAGGTCGGGAGAATAAGGTGGATGAGGAATTTTCTCCCAACCAAGTTCTTCGATCTGTTGTGACCTGATTCTTGCTGTGTGTGGTCGCGCATTGTCCTGATGAAACATCACCCGTTTTCGATTCACTAGAGCAGGTCTTTTTTCCTCAAAGCTTGGTTCAAACGCTCTAATTGCTGACAGTATATTTGAGCATTAATTGTTGCATTAGGTGGTAAGAATTCAAAGTGGATTATTCCTTGGCAATCCCACCAGATTGAAAGAAGAACCATTTGCCCATGAACTTCCTTTCTCGGCTGTGGCTGGGGTCCTTCCACTTTACCAAGCCACTGTCTACGACGCTTAACATTTCGATAAAAGATCCATTTTTCGTCGCCAGTCACAAGTCTATCCAAAAAAGGTGAAACAAGTTGGCGAGAATGGAGAGAAGAGCAGATGTCAACTCGGGATTTGAGGTTGTTTTCAGACAATTCATGAGGCACCCATTTTCCAAGTTTAGGAACTTTTCCAAGTTGTTGAAGATGACGATGAACAGTTGTATGGTTTGAACTGAGAACCACTGCCAATTCCTCAATTGATAAAGCAGGATTTTCTTCAAGGGCTGTTTCAAGGTTCTTTTTCATCAAACTCAACTGGACGTCCGGTTCGATCTTCATCTTCAAGGGTGAAATCTCCACCTCTGAATTTTGCAAACCATCTTCTGCAAGTTCTTTCATTCACACATTCCTCTCCATAAACTGAGTGAATGTTTCTAGCCGCTTCGGCTGCTGAGTATTCTTTCTTGAACTCATAAAGCATTATGTGCCTCAAATGATTTTTGGGTACTTCCATGTGAGCAGGGTTTTAATCAAACAAAATTTAATTTTATTGTTCTCTGAAATAAAATTTGATCCGTTTAAATGCATCTAAACATAAAAAATAATGTTCAGCTCCATTAGACATTATAAAATACTCTTTAAATTTCGTTCATTTTAACAAAAAGTTAAAATTCGGACAGAACTTATGGGATGACCTAATATATACCCTTCATTTTTACTATGATTTCATCGCTGAATTTCATTCATCTCATTATTGTTGTATTTTTAAACAACACTACGTATAAAATTGTTCATCATTACTTTTAGTATTTCTATAATAAGTTTACACATTATTTTTATTTATTATCACGTTGTCGGTCAATACACTTTATTTATTGTTATTATTTTTTATTACTAATCTTACTATTGTTACTTTCTATTGCAACACTTTGTATGAATCAACTCTTTGTAACTATTATTATTTCATGAGGTACGTGTATATGGTATATGTACTAATATATATATATATATATATATATATATATATATATATATATATATATATATATATTTAGTGTGTGTGTGGAGGGGGAGTAACACGTTTCACATTCCACACAAATATTACACTGATCCGAGAGAGAAATGTGCATCAATACGTAAATGATTTTGATGGGTACTATGCTAGTGCTATAATATTACTAATAATAATTGACATTAGTAAAAATATCTGAAGCGTTAGAAAGATGTTTCTACTGCAATTAACTTTAATAATAATAATAATAACTGTACCAATAGTAATCGAGCCAAGTGAGAAAAGGAATGGACAATTTTACTAACAGTGTCCCAGGTCACTTCAACATATAAGTTGCCCAAAAGATCGCTCTACTAGCAGCATTCCATATACTAAGTAAAGTGCTATCAATTAAATGACAATTCTCCTATAGGGTCTAAGGACCATAGTTTGGACATGGCTCTACTGGATACAAAGCAGAATACATAATACACACAAATAATAATAATAGTAATAATAATAATAATTTTCAAGGCCCGAACATTTCACTGATCCAAGCCAGTGACACTTTGCTTCTGGGCCGATGTGCACAGACTCATTGTTCCCTGCAGAAGTGACAATCCAGATATAAATACTTACGTCATTTTTAGACAGGTTCTATGTTAGTTTGTTTGTTTGTTTCTTTGTTTGTTTCTTTGTTTGATTGTTTCTTTCTTTCTTTGTTTGATTGTTTCTTTGTTTGATTGTTTCTTTTTTTGATTGTTTGTTTCTTTGTTTGATTGTTTCTTTGTTTCTTTGTCTGATTGCTTGCTTCTTTGTTTGATTGTTTGTTTGTTTCTTTTTTTGATTGTTTGTTTCTTTGTTTGATTGTTTGTTTCTTTTTTTGATTGATGTTTCTTTGTTTGTTTCTTTGTTTGATTGCTTGTTTGTTTCTTTGTTTGATTGTTTCTTTGTTTCTTTGTTTGATTGTTTCTTTGTTTGATTGTTTCTTTGTTTGATTGTTTGTTTCTTTCTTTGATTGTTTCTTTGTTTCTTTCTTTGTTTGATTGTTTCTTTGTTACTTTGTTTGATTGTTTCTTTGTTTGATTGTTTGTTTGTTTGATTGTTTGTTTGTTTGATTGTTTGTTTCTTTGTTTGATTGTTTGTTTCTTTGATTGTTTGCATTATTAGCTTACAGACGTGGAAGAAATTAAACAAACCGACCATGTTGAGAACAGATAAAACAGCCAGGTCGGTAACAGAGAGAAAAATCAAATTTGAGGGGGAAGTTATCACAAATGTGACAAATGTTCAACGGGATGACCAAGAAATTAAAGATGTATGTTCTAAAAAATACGGAAAATTTATTTGGAACTGACTGGATGCAGAAATTTGACCTCTGGAACTTACCGATAAATACGTTCTGCCAAAAAGTGGAAAGGTTATCGACCGAGGCAGAGAAATTGAATGAGAAATTAAAGGAGAGTTTCCCCGAAGTATTTTCAACCGGCCTCGGGAGGTGTAAAAAAATGGCGGCAAAAATAGAACAAAAAGAAAAGGTACAACCCATTTTCAAGAAGAAAAGAAATGTACCTTTCGCATCACTAGAAAAAATAGAACAAGAGTTGGATAGACTCGTGAAAACCGGTATATTGACAAAGGTAGAATATAGTCAATGAGCCGCACCTACGGTTTACGTGAAAAAGAAATCGGGTGAGATACGAGTATGCGCTGATTTCTCGACGGGATTGAATGCAGCGATTAAGGATTATCACTATCCTCTCCCTAGTCCAGAGGAAGTTTTCACAAAGTTGAATGGTGGAAAATTTTTCTCAAAGATAGACTTGAGCGAAGCATACCTACAAGTACCAGTAGATGAGGAAAGCTCGAGGTTGTTGTGCATAAACGCACATAAAGGGTTATATAAGTTCCAAAGATTACCATTCGGAATCAAGGTTGCGCCGGTGATATTTCAGCAAATAATGGACACTATGCTGGGCGGACTGGATTTTACGACCGCATACCTTAATGACATCCTGATAAATAGCAAAAATATAGAACAACACTGGGAACGGGTTCAAGAGGTTTTCAGGCAGATACAAAATTACGGTTTTAAGGTAAAGGAAAATAAATGTGATTTCTTTGTGAAGGAAATAAAATATCTGTGCCATATTATTGACGAAGAAGGAAGAAGACCAGACCCAGAAAGATCTACGGCAATTAAAAAAATGCCGGCTCCAAAATATTTACCCGAGTTACAAAGCTTCTTGGGCTTAGTAAATTATTATCAAGAATTTATTCCTAACATGCACAAATTACGCGCACCCCTAAACGAACTGTTGAAGAAGGAAAAAGTTTGGGAATGGTCATATGAATGTCAGAAATCCTTTCGACAAAATCATTAAAACTCTAACAGCAGATTTAGTTTTAGCGCATTATGACCCAAAATTGGAAATAATAGTCGCGAGTGACGCGAGAGCCTATGGTGTTGGGGCATGTATACGTCATAAAATGCCGGATGGGACACTAAAACCCATCGCGCATGCGTCAAGAACATCGCGACCAGCCGAACAAAATTACTCGCAAATCGAAAAAGAAGGGCTGGGGATTATTTTTGCGGTTACGAGATTCCACAGATATATTTACGGTAGATTTTTCACCTTACAGACGGACCACAAGCCGTTATTGACAATATTTGGATCAAAGAAAGGTCTGCCTGTCTACTCTGCCAATAGATTGCTAAGATGGGGGACGGTTTTATTAAACTATAACTTTAAATTGGAATATCTTCCATCAAACAAAATCGGGCATGCAGATGGTCTTTCGAGACTAATACCAAAGAAAACGGAGCCATTAGAAGATTCCGTAATTGCAGCTCTACGATATGAGGAAGATGTAGTACAATTCGAGACCTCCCGTCACATTACAGGAAATAAGAAACGAAGCAGTGAATGACGAAAACAAAAATTTTAGGAAAAGATAAGCATATATCAGACAGTTTTTCGTTATGTGATAATGTTCTGCTATATAATGAAACAGTAGTAACCCCGAAAACGCTACAAAGGCGAAACCTCAAGGATTTTCACATGGGCCACACAAGAAAGAACAGGATGAAATCCTTAATGCGAAGTTACGTGTACTGGCCAAACATGGATCAAGATATTATACATATGGTGAGCAAATGCAAGGGCTGTTCCTTAGCAGCCAAGGCACCTCCGATCACTCATAAGCCATGGCCTAAGACAGATCGACTGTGGTCGAGAATCCATGTAGATTTCGCAGGTCCATTAGAGGGTTTCTACTACTTGATTGTAGTAGACAGTTACAGCAAATGGCCAGAAGTATATAATTGTAGAAAACCTACTTCTGAGACTACAATAAATTGCCTTCACGAGCTGTTTGCTCGTTTCGGAGTGGTTGATTGTTTAGTCACCGATAATGGGACACAAATTACATCCGCTGATTTCCAAGAATTTTGTGAAACTTTTCAGGTGAAACACATCAAATCCCCGCCATATCACCCAAGATCAAACGGGCAAGCGGAGAGGTTTGTATATACATTAAAAAGAGCACTAAGGAAAGGTTATGACGTACCAACAGAAAAGGCTTTACAACAATTCTTGCAAGTGTATAGAATTACACCGAACAGTACTACGCCATCGTCATTATCGACGGCGGAAGTAATGTTCGCCCGAAAAATTAGATCGGTATTCGACAAATTACTGCCAAAACAGACAAAGCAAGCACCAACGTCGTTTGTACCAAAAAGAAAATTTAACCCAGGGGAGAAAGTTTTTTTTTTAAATGTTAAAAAACAACACATCCTATTGGGAGCCAGGTACAATAGAGAAACGAATCGAGAACGTGATTTACATAATTCAGGGTCCGAAGTTCTCGCATAAAAGGCACTTAAATCAGATCAGAAAGAGGCTGTTAGAGGATTCTAGCGGTCTACATCAGGAAGAGGGGGAAGTGATGGACACAATATTTGACACATTCAATATGCAAAGGCCTCAAGCAATTTCAGAACCGTGGAAATCAAACAGAAAAAGAAAATCTACAGAGCCTTTGATGATTAATCCGAAGAGGAAAAAATATTAAAGACCTCTGCGAGGTAAAACTTGGAAGGGGGTGTTATGGGTCCTTACCTATAACTACAAAATGAATTCTTCCTAACACTATGTATACTACGCCTCTCAAGAGAGAGGGACGAATCGAGTCGAGCCGATAGTAGTTCACTCCAAACCAGACTGACAGTCATACTAACATCTTCCACATCTTGTATTATTATTCCGTGCAATATATCTTCGTTATTTCTACTCTTGTGTTAGTGTTGTTCTTCCTTGGTCCTAACCTGGACAATAACAATTTCTTTGGTGGAATTTCATTTACTACTTTAATTTTATATTTCTGCTTGATCTTCGTTTTTTGTTAGAGGCTGTCTTACATTATTCTTACTTATATGTTTCCATTCTTGTACATGTGTATCCTTCATTCTGTTTTGTTCTCTTTTGATCCACTCTGAATCGAGTTTATATTCCTTGTAAAACTTACAAAGCTTTTCATACCGTCTTGTCCTCTGTAACTTTAATTACATGTTTTGTTTTAAGTATTCCCTTGATTGGTGAAGTTTCATTTAGTAATTTAATGTTATATTTCCGTTTGATCTTCTTACTTTTCTGTGTTGGAATATTTGAATTTCTTGAAATCTCATCTCGTATCGATAATTCACACGCGATTTCCCCGATTTCTCGCTTCAATTCTCCCTTCCAAGTCGACTCGTTTTGTCTATTGTTTGATCTTTTATTTGTCTTGACATTAAGTTTTCCAGTTGATGCTAAAGATGTTGCATATATGACGTTACTTACTTCTGTCATGTTTTCCACTGATCTGTCCGTTAACAATGTTTGCAATGCAGCGTTATATGTTTGCACAATATGTTTGTTGGATTTTGTCAGATATATTTTTGGAAGCCGGTCTCTTTCTGAGATTTGATGGCGAATTATTTTGCTGATTATTTGAATGACGGGGTTTTTCACTTCAGTGATTTCAATTCTGTTCTTTTCAACGAATTCTGCTCTAATATCGTTTGATTCATCTTCATCAATGGCAGAATCTAAATCAATGAAATTAATAATAATAATAATAATAATAATAATAATAATAATAATAATAATAATACAGGCTGAGAATCCTTTATCCGAAATCCTTGTGACCGGAAGTGCTTCAATTTTCAGATTTCTTTTCGGATTTTGGAATACAGGCTATTTAATTTGATATAGCATCTATAAAATGAGGCAGTTTGGGAATGGAATCCAAGCATTTACATGGTATCTATTTACATTTCATTACACAGCTTATACATATATCCTAAATGTAGTTTTATATAACATATACCCTGGGACACCTTGAGGCGGTGTAATGGTTAGCCAACTTGTCTCGCTAGAACAATTACGACTGAATAGTGTGTTCGATGCTAACTGAGTGCCCCTTACTTTCGGCCTTGTGCCACATCTAAGCAATGCTTGGAAAATCACTATAACATATACCTTAAAAGTAGTTTTATATAAAATTCAATGAATTCTGTGTACATACAGATACAGGTGACGGCGCCAGTCATGTAATGCTCACGCGGATTTTTAAATGGTGAATTTAAGATTTCACGTCGAAATAATGTTTTGTACTTTCTGTACATGAACATAAAAACATGATCATTGCTTACAAAAATATGCATAAATGTAGGACTTTTTGACATTTTGAATGGTATCTTTACTGAACACAAAACACCTGGTAAGTAATCCACGAACGAAGCTGTTGCTGTGGTAACCGATAACAAAAAAAATGGCGACAACTTAGGCTACGTCGCTTGGTTTTCTGAAATTTTCATCTGTGGCAAGTCATGTCAGCACCTGAATATCTTTCGGATTTTCGAGGTTTTCGGATTTGTGAATTTCGGGTAAAGGATACTCAACCTGTAATAATAATAATAATAATAATAATAATACATTTTCACAGAGCGTACACGGGTATTTAATTTCACTGATCCAAGCCGGTGATACTTCGATTCGGCGCAGATACTTTGATCCTTGTAGAAACTCCGTCCCAGATATAAAAAATTGCGTCATTTTTGACAGGTTCTTTCTTTCTTTCTTTCTTTGTCTATACTAAACGCGCGTGTTTGAGTAGACGATCTGTTTTTTTAAACATTGTGAATTATTTCTACTGGTCTGTGCATTCGTTTGTCTTAATAAAGATGTGCTCTCAGTCTCGATTGCACAGACCGGTACATGTAATTCACAATGTTTAAAAGAAGAACAGGGGGTCTACTCAAACACGTGTATTTACTAAAATATAATGCTTAAAAAGTAAGAAGAAATAATGTCGGATTATTAGAATCTCTCTGTCTCTCTGTCTGACTAGAATATCTCTGTCTGTCTGTCTGTCTGTCTGTCTGTCTGTCTCTCTCTCTCTCTCTCTCTCTCTTACATATTCTTGATCAAACCAAATTCATAAATAATTATATTGGATATACTACAACATTCCTAACAAGAAGACTCACATTACATCTGTCTGACCATAGCTCAATTAGGTCTCATTTAAATACACAGCGAGACCTACCAAACTATATCCGTAATATACTTATTGATAATACAAATATAATAACATTATCCACATGTACAAAAAGGCAAAAAATAATGGAAGCATTATTAATAAAAAAAGAAAAAGCCAACACTGAATAATATCAACTATGAACACGGTTACAATTGGGTGGCCTCCACAGATAAAAATCCAAAGGATTGAGTTCGGGGGGACGTGAAGGTCATGGAACCGGTCCTCCCATACTTATCCGTCTTTCTTGACAGATGTTGGCCAGTGCATTGCAAACACTGTAACTAAAATGTGCTGGAGCCCCATCATGCATGAACCACATTCGTCTTCGAATTAGCAGGGTTACATCCTCTAGCGAGTCTGGAGGTGTATTCGAAATAAAGTCCCTGTAAACAGCAACTGTAAGACGTGCTGGTATAACATATGGAAATGTCGCGGGAGTATCCTGGTCGGGTGTTTAGGGGGAAAACACGTGTCTCCTGGAATGTTTATCCCACAAGATACTCGTTGATAATTATATTAATTATAATAGACTCATCCACATGTAAAAAAGGCTAAAAATAATGGAAGTATTATTAATAAAAAAGAAAGAGCCAACACTCAATAATATCCACTATGAACACGGCCACAATGTGCTGACAGTGTTTAGAAACTAAAACATTCTTATATAGCATAAAAATACACACATTGAGTTAAATGTAAAAATAAAATCATCCTTGATAATGGGTAAAAGAATAGCCGAAAGCGCTCGGACATAAAGAATATTCGGACAATTTCTACATAATCTATGTCCAGAAAAGAAGAAAATTATAAGAACACAAAAAAAAAAAATAAATAAAAATCTTAACTCGTTTTTAAACGAAACTTGTATAAAAGAGGGATTGCTCCCCAAATACACAATTATATATATACTAGTGTATCCGTGACGTCAAAATTGACGGTATGAAAGAGTATATTGTAAATAAAATGTATTATATTGTAAGTAATTTTCGTTTAATCCAAGTACAATTGTGTATTATAAAACAGTTCGTTGCTAACGTTAATAATTGAATAGTGTACAATTTATAGACACTTCAGGAAAGATATCCGCATATTAGCCTCATAAAATGTTACATATTTACAACCAAAATTATGTTTACTGCAAAAGTTCCCAAAGCACAGTACTTTTTGTGTAAACTCTGGAAGGTCTGAGTAATCCTTGGCAGTCCGTAGATTCAATCTGTAATTTCAGAGTCTGCTTATTTCTCGTCCTACTAAGAGCAACGTATCATCAGATATTTTTTAAATTTATTTTTTTGTTCCCACATCTTTTTTTTTAATTATCATTTTTAAAGTTTAAAATTAATTTCTACAAATGAACAAATCGTTCTTGAAGATATATGTGGTATATTATATATACGAACCCTTTCGACGGCGATATCAGTACGCGTCAACGGGACCAAGTTAGCACAGCACCGGGTGGGTCATCGTTATTTTCCACAGTGCGCCGCGTCAGTTGTTACACACACACACACACACACACACACACACACACACACACATACACACACACACACACACACACAAAACGTATATATATATATATATATATATATATATATATATATATATATATATATATATATATATGAGACGTATTTTATATATATATATATTGCACGACTCTTCGGCAGAATTGAGTCACTGTCAGTCACTGTGTGTTTATTTAAATCTAAAAATAAACACGCTAAAATTCACCTTCAGCCCTGCCGTGCGCCGACGGCTTACTGGTAGAAGTTCCGACTAACGCAAATTCAGTCGGGTTTCGATCCTAGCTAGAGGCAACCGGACGTCTAGCCACACTGATGAGCTGTGAAACAGCGAAACAGTCTGTCTGTGGATGACAAATATATATATATATATATTGTGTATTTAGGCAGCATTTTTTCATTGATGCATGTTTCATTAAATAATATAGACAAGTGTTGTATATTTATTTTATGTAAATTCTTTTCGTATCGTCTGATAAGCTTAATAACATTATCATTAAAAGACGAAAGAAAATCACAATATTGATACATATTTTTTTAATCCTATCTAAGCTTTCGGCTTACATAAGCCATTATCAAAGATGACAATTACATTACAATATATTAAACAATACACGGACAAAACAATAATGATAGTCTGTTTTTGCTTAATGGAAGATTTCCAAGCAACGACAAACTCGTGCATACGAGACGCACCACATCTCATGACGTCACACATGACCACGCGAGAGTGAAAACGAGAAGTATTAAGCATGGGAAGCCGTTGGTATAAACCAATGGCTTCTGTTATCAATTATAGGCATTTAAAAATATTTGTGGAGATATATATATAAAGAAAAAATAGCCTTGCTGTAGTGTGAGGATCTTCGTAGCCGAGTGGTCTAGGGCACATCGGATCAAACGGTTGTTCCCCCTACCGGGTGGTGGTGAGGTTCAGATTCGATGACAGCTGAGGAGCTCATTTTCTTTAAGATTTCTCGAATACTCAGGTCTATAGACGTCATAAACGCCGTTTAAGGTATAAGTAAAAATTCGGCGTTTATTTTAAAAATTAGTATCCACTAAATGACATTTAATGTAATAATGTCAGATTAAAAATATAATTTTCAATTTCTTTAATTTAAAAAAATAAATAGATCCATGTCTGGAATTTAAATGGATGTTCGCTTTAATAAGGAAACGTTTCCACTTGTTATTAGTTAAATAAAATTGAAGTCGAATTTCATTTTATCTTATTATATTGTATTATCATTAAAGACGAAAATCATCCCCATTGCCGGCGATCTAGAGCGAAAGTGAGAGAGAGAAAGAGAGAGAGAAAGAAAAACGAGAGAGAGGAAGAGAGAGAGAGAGAAAGCGAAAGATAGAGAGGAGAGAGAGAATGAGAGAAAAAGATAGAGCGAAAGAGAGAGAGAGAGAGGGGGAAAGAGCGATAGAGAGAAAGAGTGACAGAAAGTGAAGGAGAGAACGAGAGAGAAAAAGTGAGAGCGAAAGAGAGAGAGAAAGAGACAGCGAAATAGAAAAAGGCAGCGAGAGAAAAAGCGAAAGATAGATAAGGGGAGAGAAAGAGAGAGAGAGAGAGTGAGAGCAAAAAAGAGAGAGAGTGAGAGCGAAAGAAAGAGAATGAAAGAGCGAGAGAGAGAAAGAGAGACAGAAATCGAAAGAGAGGGAGAAAGCAAGAAATAGAGAGGAAGAAAAAGTGTGAGCGACAGAGACAGAAAGTGAGAGCGAAAGAGAGAGAAAGAGAGAAAAAGCGAGAAATAGAGATTGAGAGAGGGAAAGAGAGAGAAAGAGAGAGAGAGACAAAGAGAAATATCTTCAGACTTTCCGATAAACTTGAATTTTGTTCAACTATTCTACACTGGGTTCAACATGAATAAAAATTTATTAATTCTTTTGTCAATTTCAAATATCGATTAGATTTTGATTTATTTTTTATGGTTTATCAACCTTTCACAGTTTATTTAAAGCGAGGAAATATATTGTAAAAAAATGCGAGATAATAAGGATTTACAGATATATGTCTTACTAATTAACCCATAACTGGAGACGGGGGGGGGGGGAGAAGAGGTGGTTCCTTATCTTTTCGAAGGTTATTTGTGCGTAAGTAAGTATAACGAACTCGACTGAAATTAGAACTCGGCCCTCCGATTTCGAGTCGTTATCCATTACACCATCCGCACATTTGAAGCTTACAGCATCTAGTATCCTCAAGCGATCACCTATCTAGGTACTGACCAGGCTCAACGTTGCTTAACTTCGTTGATTATACGAGAACAGGTGTTTCAACGTGATATGGCCGCACATCTTCTAATATTGTCGTGAAATAAGAATTTGGGCTTGAAACTACAAGTTTTTGTTCGTCGTCAGACCACGATATGAAACGCCAAGAATTTGAGCTTAAATAACCACAAGGCTTTCTCTCTTTCTTTCTTTTTTTTCTTTCTTTCTTTCTTTCTTTCTTTCTTTCTTTCTTTCTTTTGTAGTTGTAAATTAAAGACTCAACACTCAACAGCTATTCGCAAAAGCATCTTAATCACAAGAAAGGAAAAATGAAAAGAAAAAAAAGAAGTTAAATATTAAATTAGAAAGAAAAGATCGATACAGAAACGAACTACAGCCTCCGCCATCTTTGTTGCCTTCTTTCGGCACAGCATTTAACCAGGCGAATTCTCCAACCTTCATCAGGTGAATATGGGAAATCTTTTATTTAAGATCTGAATTTTAAATACATCAATCGATGTATTAATTTTTTTGGTTTCTTTTTTGTTGCGTGTTCGTTTTTTAGCATCACCTGAAGAATACTGGAGAATCGATAAGTCGAAATATAACACAAATTCTATTTGGAAGCTGCATCGACTGATAATGATGATGTCAGTCAGTGTGTGTGTGTGTGTGTGTGCGCGCGCACGCGCGTGCGCGTGCGCATGCGCGTACGAGTTTCTGCCTTTATTTTTTGCCAAACTGTATTCATTTAATTTTCCTCCAACGGAGACGAGAGATGGCACAAGGCCACTTTTAAAATAGTAGAACGCCCACGCGTCCATACAACAGAGGACGAAAATTGGCTCAGCCTCCTAGAGAGGCTCCGTTTCGCTTTTGAATGCTTCAGGCATCAGGAATTAATTCTGACCTTAGCCCCTTTTCATGCAATGGAGCCGCGTTGCCTGGGGGCACAGCTTCCCCCTGAAGCTGAGATGGTTGTCCTGTCTCTATCTGGATATATGCGTTATTTACTCTCCCTCCACACCTACCTCTTCCCCATTTCATCTTCCTCTCTCTCTTCTCCCTCACTCTCTGTATGTGTGTGTGAAAGTGCCTTTTTTGCGTAATTTCTGTGTTCATTTCCGTCAAGTTTTGTGTATGTTGATTTGCGTATTTCTGTCTGTGTGAAAGTGATATTGTAAATGTGTGTGCGTGTGTGTGTTGAGTCCAACGTTTCTCTATATTTTTCATGTTTTTAAAAAGAATTATTCTTTAAAAAAAAAAAAGAAATGAAAAAACACGGGTAGAGATCAAGGGAGGTAATCGGAAAACCAGACCTTCGTGTTATCTCCCTTTGCACTAAATCAAATAAAATCATTGAAAAGCCCTCGATATTTCTTCAGCTTCACTGAGACAAAAAAAAAGTTTTTTTTTCTGTTATTTAACTAAAAATAGACAAAAATAAAAATGCAATTATTTTACTATTTTTTCGTTGTTACTTTTAATTTATTACTTATTTTACTCAATCTTTCTATTGCTTTTTATCCCTCCCCCACAAAATAAAGAAAATATAGGTCAATTTATCCCACATTATTACTCGCCCGAGTGGTTAGAACGTTTGCTTTACGATTATGGGACCTGTGTTCGCCCCGGGTCGATTTGCCAGGAAGCTGGTTTCTTGATGCGAAGTGATACCAGCGCGTGGCACTTTTTGATAATGCCTAAAAAAAAAATCCTACCATGAGTTGACCCAAGCCTTGTGAGTGAAATTGGGTAGACGTAACTATTTGGGAGTCATCGCTGGTTGTGCTAGCACGGAGTCACAAGTCATTGTGAGCGAGGCTTTGAAGGTGCCGGCCGTGTTCAGACTGTTGATCATGACAGATTGTAGCGTCGACCACGAGTGGGCTCTGGGGTTTTTGAACAAACACAAATATACCCGAGAAGGCGTCTGCAACAGGGAATGACTTGACGCCCTAGTAGACAGGCATGCTCAGATAGGATCGGGTAACCTCTATATCTCCAAATATGTGCATGAGTGGTTAGAACGTTCTCTTTCCGACAATGCGAACCGGGTTCTAATCCCATACTGGTCAGTTTGTCATAAAGGGGATTTCTTGATGTTATCGGTCTTGGGGAAGCTATCTTAGCGTGGAAAGGCACAATGCCACAGAAATATTTGAGAGTGGTCGATGGTTGTGCTAGCACGAAGTCATAAGTCATCCTGACCGAGGGTTTGAATGTGCCGACTGTTGATCACGCCAGATACTGCGTTCTCTCCCAGAAACTGTAACTAAGGTCTGCTCAGTATAGTTGTAGGATAAACCACAGGAGCGCTCTGTGGGTTTTGAATAAACCCAAATGTGTCATCAACACATTTGATATTAAAAAAATAAATAAATCAGGTAAATCTTGTTCTTTAGGTATTTCTCATATTGGAGGGGTTGCTGAAAAGTTCTCGACCTGAATAAAATCATTATTTTTCCGTCGAAACATCAGAAAACTGATTTTCGGAAGGCCTGTCGGGCCGATAAGCTTTCAACTTACTAACGTAATTGTAACTTTGTGAAAGAGATAATCAGCTACCTTGAAAATGAGTTCGTGTTTTGTGTGCGATCTGCCGAACAAAAATTACCAAAAAGTAGTTAGCAAAAATCTACTTTAAGGACCAGAATCTATGCTAATGTTCTTCCCTCCCCTGAATGACGTGACCAATCAGAAAGATCCCCCGGTGAACAAAAGCCGTTGTTTTTCGCTTATGTGGCAGATTTGGATTTTCTGAGCTTGGTGGACGAACAAGCGTTTTTGCTGGTGAGAAGTGAAGGTTGGATGTGTGACCCCATTTTGTCGTTTCTACGTTGCCAGTTGAACTGTTACGACGGACTATCATTTGAACTGTTATTTGGATCCAAGTGTTGCGGTCGAGAGACATAAGAAATCTATTGCAGACGTTTATTTCTACTATAAGTTGACAGTCTTTTTTTTCTTTCTTTTCTTTACAACCATAGTTAACAAGATAGATTCTTTTTCTCTCTCGGTTTAGTAATTAAGAAAAACAAACAACATTTTACCATTCTCAGAGATATGGCAGTGTCATCAGGTAAATAAATATATATATATATCTGTTGAAGAATATCTCAAAATAGAGAAATACCAGAATCCTGAAATTTAAACCGAAAAAATGCAGCGCGTAAATAATACTGTGAAACATTTAATAGTTAGATCAATGGGTACGATCGGAAAAAGTTACAAACAAGAACATTAATAAAATCTCTGGCAGCCCCTGTTTACAAGAGGTTCAAAAAGTGCACTATGTAACTCAGGCCCGTCGTCAGATTGTTGGTAGCTGAGGTCGGGTAGCTTTTAGTCAAGGTAAGTCGTGAGTAAGAATTTGTACACTAGAATTACTTCACATCATTTTCACGGGGATGCAATTGATTTTTTTTTTTAGGGTAGGGACTTTAACACATTGACTGCCAACGACGAGATATCACGGTTGGCAGTATTCATTATGACGCCGACGACGAATTATCTCCTCCCGACGACGAATTATCTTGTCCCGCCGACGAAATATTTCGTACTTGGCATTTTCATCAGTGGGCGCCGACGATGAGCTTATTCGCAGTGATACGTTTAGTGTGGAAACAATGTTATGATATATATATATATATATATGAGCTCTCTGGGGAAGATGTGTGGGTTTGTAAACAGTGACTATTACGGCTAATAATGCAAGACTCTTCGGTAAATCGAATCGAGTTCTCTCAGTCACTGTGTGTTTATCTAAAAATAAATACGCTTAAATTCACCTTCTTACTTGCCGTGCGCCAACGGCTTCAGGGTAAAATTTCTGACTGACGCGAATTCAGCCGGTTTTCGATTCTGGCCAGAGGCAACCGGACGTCTAGCCACACTGATGAGCTGTGATACAGCGAAACAGTCTGTCTGTGGATGACAATATATATATATATATATATATATATATATATTGTCATCCACACAGACACACACACACATATATATATATATTGTCATCCAATATATATATATATATATTGTCATCCACAGACAGACTGTTTCGCTGTATCACAGCTCATCAGTGCGGCTAGATGTCCGGTTGCCTCTAGCTAGGATCGAAGCCTGAATGAATTGGCGTCAGTCGACGATTCTACCACTAAGCCATTGGCGCACGGCAGGGATGAAAGTGAATTTAAGCGTATTTATTTTTAGATAAACACACAGTGACTGAGAGAACTCGATTCGATTTTTAGAGTTTTGCATTATTAGCAATAATAGCCGTAATAGTCACTGTTTACAAACCCACCCTTCCTCCCTAGAGAGCTCAACCGAAATAATTTTTTCAGGAGCATATATATATATATATATATATATATATATATATATATATATATATATATATATATATATATATATGTATACTGGGTATAACAGAAAAATTATCACAATCGTGTTACAGCATGGGATAATTGTCCATCCCACAAAATGTTTAATATCTAAAAAAACACTAATCTAATTGAGTTTCTTTATTTCCAGGTTTTCAGATAAGACGTTTCGCCATCTTACACGATTTGTCGTAAGAATCACTGAAAAACCCTTTGAGTTATTCAGGTAGAAACAGAACAGGTTAAAATCATTTTGTGACAGCCCGGCCGTGTTTTCCCAAATGAAATTTGTTAAAGCAGGATTTTGATGGCATCTCTGCTTCAGAGCTTGACGAAGCTGATCACGGTGCTTCAGTCTACAGTCTTCAAAACCCTTCTAACTTAATGAAACATGTCTTACGCCACTCCTTCCGGCTTGATGCTTGGGATTCCCAGGTTTTCAGATCAAAGCTGAGACGTTTCAAGTTGCCTTTCAATTTGTCTTTGTAGCGTAAGAGTGGGTGTCCAACTGAACGCTTGGAGTTTGGTAGTTGTCCATAAAGCACCTTTTTTGGAAGTCTATGCTCATCCATTCTCACAACATGACCAGCACACCTAAGTTGAATCTTTGCTAGAATGGTTTCTATGTCTGTGATGTTGTTATATTTCTTCAGTATTGCACTATTCTTGACAGTCATCCCATTTTATATCACATATGACACCAAGACAGCGCATGTGAAAGGCGTTAAGTTGATTTATGTGCTTGCGGTACAGGGTCCAAGTTTGAACACCATAGAGAGAACGACTGATCTGTACATGACGATCGTTACTCTGAGAGACACGTCTATGGTGTTCCATAACTTATGTTTAAGATTACTGGATACTGTACTGACTTTGGCTATTCTGAATTGGATTTCTTTGTCCATTTTTCCATCAGAAGAGACTGTTGATCCAAGATATGTGAACGCCTCAGCAGTTGTTAATGCCGTAACATCAATGAAGACAGAAGGATTTGTGAGAGATTGCCTGGTACTGGCTGATACATTAGCTCAGTCTTCTTTATGTTGATAGTGAGTCCAAATACTTTCACTGTTCCAGAAAATTTGTCAGGGATAGTTTGAATGTCTTCTAGACTGTGTGCTAATACAGCGGCATCATCTGCAAAGAGAGGATCGCTTACCAGCTGCAGACCAATATATATATATATATATATATATATATATATATATATATATATATATATATATATATATATACGAGGGTCATTCAATAAATATGGTGAATATTTTGATATAACGACTTCTAATACAGATAGAAGCTTACTTTTTTTTCAACGTAGGCTCTCAGCACTGTCACACACTTTTCTCATCTGTGCACAAGCCTCCGTAGCTAAAAATCTTTGGACTGATGTCTCAGCCAGTCGCTCACAACACTTTTGACTTCATCGTCACTTTTAAATTTCGTGCCTCTCGTGAACGCTTTCAAGGAACGAAAAAGGTGAAAGTCTGAAGGGGCAAATGTTTGGGCTGTAAGGGGGATGAGGGAGCAGTTCCCAGCCCAGCTCGTTGATGGTCTGCACCGTTTGGGCTGCTGTGTGAGGCCTTGCGTTGTCATGATGCAAGATGACTCCTTCTGACTGATGACATCTGCGTTTGTCCCAACAGATAAGCTCAAAGTCCTTGCAATGTCATCCACTGTCAACCTTCTGTCAGACTGAATGAGGTCATTGACTGATTCGATTACCTCAGGAGACCTCACTTCTGTAGGCCTCCCAGGCCTGTCTTCATCCTCAACACGGCTCCGTCCTTCTTTAAACAATTTAGCCCACTTGTAGACATTTTTTGGCTGAAACATGTGGCACCATACACAGTTGACATTCTCCTATGAATTTCAACTGGTTTGCACCCTTCAGCAACCAAAAACTTGATAACTGACCGCTGTTCAATTCTGGAGCATGCTTCTTGGCCGGCCATCTTTGTTAATCGCCAAAACTCTCAAAGTTTTTTTTAAAATCTGCAAAAGAAATAAAATCCATGTGAAAAAGAAGTAAAACAAAAAAATAAGAAATAAAAAAAGAGTAAGCTTCTATCTGTATTAGAAGTCCTTATACCGAAAAATTCACCTTATCTATTGAATGACCCTCGTATATATATATATTGTCCAGAAAAATAATCATTCATTTTTACATTAAAATGTAACTGGTGAGCTATGAAAGAAATGAATATTCTCCCATTTATGCGCATTATCATATACATGATATAATAACATTTAATTTCACGGACGGAATAGGTAAAAGAAAATGAATGACAAATATGCTTCGATTTCAGAGAAATTATAACACGTGACTACACAACAAGCAGTGTGAAAAATACCGAAAAGATAAGGTCTTTCTTTGTAATAATTCTGACCGAGAATTGGGTCAGCCGGATATTCTTTTGTGTTTCTGGAGAAGCCATGTTTAGGATTTCAAATTCAAGCGGACCGGATTCATTTGCTATGTCACCAACAAACTCATATTTCCCTCAAATAAGGAAACGGTGAGTAGTAGGT
Organism: Acanthosepion esculentum; assembly: GCA_964036315.1. Taxonomy (NCBI): domain Eukaryota; kingdom Metazoa; phylum Mollusca; class Cephalopoda; order Sepiida; family Sepiidae; genus Acanthosepion; species Acanthosepion esculentum. The sequence goes on from OZ038507.1 coordinate 56,131,787, forward strand.
TTTTCCCAAACTGAAGACTTTGAACCGGAGTTAATTTCTATAATTGGTGAAAATATAGGAAAACAGCTCTATGGGCTTGTAAGCTGCACCACGTGGCAGCTGGTTTCACCGGGCAAAAGCAATTTCTCGGTTTGACTACTGGAAACTGACCGAAGGACTGACCACTTTCGTTACCCTATGAATTGACGTCACTAAGCGGCCGTCACTTGACTCACATGACATCATCACGACTAAAGGGAGATAATCGTCTTTTACATACCTACAAATGTTTTTATTTGCACATTTTGTATCGATTTTAACCTTTAAAAATGATAAATCCATATCAAATACTGTATGCCGTATAAATTCAAAAAGTTCTCTTCAACAACGCAAGGGAGAATAAATATTCGTTCTCTCTTTAGAAAGAAAACTTTAAAGTGTCCGGACATGCAAACGAGAGTTTTAATCAGGGACATTTTTCTCTTGAAGATTCTCCTTAGTCTAAACGACCAAGATCTGAACTTCTGCAAACCACAGTTAGGAAAACCCTCAGCAAATCGCACAAGAATTATCAAAACAGTTCAATAAAAGTTAGACTTGGTGCGTGTTCATATATTAACAATTAAGTAGCATATAAAAACTAGGATTTCTCCAATGGACTATTTATTCTCTTTTTATATAAACCATAGTGAAACGAAGTAGTCAATATCTTTTGGGCATGTCCGTTTTCATTTTGGTCCAGATGTTTGAGTAAGTAAGGATAAACATCGTCATCGTGGGGCTCGAGTCAGCCATGTGCAGAGATGTAACAAAAAAAAATGTGTACTTACTTTATCATTGGAAGGTTTAAACATGGCTATAGGACGTTCGTTTTCTTTTTCTTGGTCCAGAAATTAGGGTAAGTAAGTGTTATGGTCCAAATTCCTTGTACCACGGTGATGGTCCAAGGTAGAACCAATGAAGAATAACTCGAACACAGGTATGGAATAACACAGATATATTACAAACAGAAATATGTACAAAGAAGTAGAAGTATTAGTAATGACTATCGGATTTGGTTAGAGTGAACTATCTTGTCTCGACAAGTATCACTATTCCAATGTTCTTACAATAATCCACCCTGCTCCCTCTTGAGGCGCAGTATTTATAATGTCCGGAATAGTCCATTATTATTATGGGTAAGATCCCATAACAGTAAGGATAAGCATCGTTATAATGGTCGAGTTCAAGTCAGCCTTTCGCTTTGTTAGAACAACCAAAGAAAATGCTTGACTTATTTCTGAGGTGGAGGTTTCGGAAGCCACATGCGAACGCAATGCGTTGGAAAGCGGAAAGAGAGAGTCAGTTGTCGGTGGACCGGGGAAACTAACGTGCTCCAGCGGGCCCGTCCGTTTTCCACGTATAGCTACATCTTGGATCGAGGAGGAGAAATAGGATCAGGAAGGAAAATGCTTTGTCTTTTTATATAATTTAACCAGCACCGCCTAGCGGCGTTTAATGAAAGTAAGTGGAGTAATTATATTTCCGGTTCTTTTTACTCTTTCATTTTAAGACAGTAGCTACATGAACTCAGAAAAGTGTACGAACTTGAATAATGGCTTCCTCGTCATCTGACTACCCGCTGTTCGCCATTGAAGTAACTCCTGTTCTTCAATGATGAACAGCGTTTACTCAGTCTTGATTCTACCCTGGGTCGAATCAAGACCAGTGTCGCGGACCGTGCGGGGTGAAGATGTGAAGAGATATCAGAAGGTTAAAATTTCCTGCTGGCCGGTCCAGCTACATGAGAATGTCGGACATCAAGTCCAAAGAAGACAAACAAGACCGATATACATGGGTAAACAAATATATATTAATAACGAGTTACACAAAGACAGGAAAAGTTACATAGTGTTTGTATGGAGAAATTATGTTGTTATTGTGTTGTGTTCAGTGTTCGTACGTACGTGTATTGTTCTTAGCGCGTTCCCAGAATTTGGGAAACGCTGTATCTGTGAGAGGTCACATATTGGTGTAAGTGGAAAAAGAGAGAGATTTTACCTCACCTCCGCGCGAGGTAGCGACCCAAGGCCTGAGTCGAAAGAGAGAGAGAGAGAGAGAGGGGGGGTCAGCCAGTATTTATAGCCAGGGGAGAGAGACCCCTGTTGAAGGATTAAGGAACTGAGGAGGAGCTAACTCCGGCACCAGTGAAGGAAAATGGGTTCTCTATAATCACACACAGCGAAAACGACACCGATTAACAGTCATTGAAAGAAAAGAGAATCTATTCCCAGCGCAGGACATCACTCACAGAATGCTATGCTCTGTGTTTGGTGCGATTTTGTCGGGTGTTGCCAATCATGAAATGTTTAACCAAAACGAAAAAAGTTAATGCGAAAAGAATATTGTCATCAACTGAAAGGATCACGTAGTAATTGGATCACACACCGTTGTTGACCTCCGGAGGTCAATTACGAAATCTGACTTCAAACGCCAAATTATAATAGCCAACTTAGACAACAAAAATATTTATCGTGTTGCTTCTACACTAAAAGTATCACTGCGAATAAACTCGATGTTGGCGCCCGCAGATGAAAATGTATCAAAAAAAAAAAAAAATACCAAGCACGAGATAACTCGTAGTCGGCAGTATAATAAAAACTACCAAACACGAGATATCTCGTCGTCGGCAGCCAATGTGTTAATAGTAAGACGTATATAATAATCTTATAAGATAAATGGCACTTTTTAAAATCTGCTGAATAAAATGGAGTTTTTTTTTATCATTATACTGTGAATGTGATACCCTTAAATATAATACGCCACACACACACACACACACACACACACACACACACACACACACACACACACACACACACACACACACAGAAACAAACACACACATATATATTTAATTTTTTGGTGTGTAACAATTGAGGGACAGTGTGCAAAACTTTGACACACAGAAGGCAAAACAACCATTCACGTCCACACGCAAAAAGCTACCGCGTTGAACACTACAAAGAGACCGCCCAAATCAACGGTGACGCAGTTCACAGTAAGAACTAAATTCTATCTCTTGTATCCCCCGTTAATACTAAAAAGCACGCACACACGTACAAACACTTTCACACAAACCATGATCCACCCGTCCAAATTCAAGTTATATTTGTTTTCGAAGAGAAAAAAGAAACATATAACAACATTTCAGTATTTCTCGCATACATGCATAAATATTTATTTATTTATTTCTTCCTAATTGGCCCTAAAAAGAAAATGAAACAGTTAAATTCGTCAAACAAATATTCAACACGACTAATGTTGACCGTAACTCCTGTCTGTCTCTCATAATTTTTATTTAAATAAAGTTATTTTTTCTTTTTAAAAACAAATATTACTTGAATTTGGGCGGATGGGTCATCGTTATTTTGCACAATGCCCCTTAATTGTTAGACAGAGAAAAATGTACTTGGATTAAACGAAAATTACTTACAATATAATACGTATTAATTAATGCATTCCTTCTTACCGTCAATTTTGACGTCACGGGTACATTAATACACACACTCACACACACGCACACACACATATACATACAGTGTAACCCGGATATAAGAGACCCGGATATAAGAGGAACCCGGATATAAGAGAGATTTTCTCTGGTCCAAAATTAGAGCCTGTGTTAATAAAACAAAATAGACCAAACCCGGATATAAGAGAAACCCAGAAATAAGATACTTCTTCCCCGGTCCCGACAACTCTCTTATATCCGGGTTACACTGTATATATGTTTGTCGTTCTCATTACAATCTTTAACAAAATATATTATTGGTCCAACTAAGATGCAAAAATGATTCCTTTACTCTTAACTAAAATATATAATTTAAAAAAAAATCTCTGTGGATAACTAAAAAAAAAGCAAACACATTTTGGTATTTTAATATTAATTGTAATAATACTATAAAATAAAATATTTATTTAAAAAAAAAATTCCCGGACAGTGAGGTCAAAGTATTTGACATGTTTGTCTGTTTATTGTAGCCCCCACCCCCTTCCATTTTTTTAAATTGTTTTATAGCCTGATTATAAAGTCACTCAGTGTGTTTATGTATCTCTCTGTCTGTGCATTTTTAGTTTAATTTATTGTACGTTTATGATCAGTACTGGTGACTGATATGATATTTTGTCATCACTACTCCAAACTCAACCCAACCCTCCAGTCGGTGAGTTAAGGCTGCCACTTTCTTTGATTTTCACTGAATTTAAGTCGGGACAAATTTAATTTGCCCTTTCTTAAAAGATACATTCCGCTAAAAAAAAAAAACCTTGGTAGGGAATAAATTATTTAAAATGGACATTTGAAAACAATAAGTTGAAATAAAAACGTGTTCTTTGAAAAACAGGACATACAAGTCATTAGAGATTTTAATTAATTAAGAATAAAGAAAAAGAAGCTTTGTAGGGCCTTGATAGTTTATGCTCTAAGGGAGAAAATCAGCTCTGAATTCAAAAACCGTAGAGAAGGCAACGGGAAACCACTTCACTATCTCTTCCATGAAGCCATATTAATTCACAGAGTATAAAGAAAAGGAATCTGTCGAGAGCCATAATCATTTACATCCGGAAGGGACATAAAAAATAACAAATTTTGTGAGGTATTTTTTTACCTTCAAAATTTCTCCCAATCAGTATTGAACAAATAACTAGAAAATTATAACTCTTTAAAACTAACCCAACGAAGAAATGAAGGCATGATAATTGAGAGGGACTGGTAGTGGGACTGAACGGATTCATGTGAGAGCCGTGTAAATATATAGATGTATATTTAATACAAATATCCGTTTTCTTTTTAAGGTTTATTCATTCATTTATTCAGTTATTCGCTCATCCGCATCTCACAGTTGGTGAAATTCAAGGCAGAGTATTGCCGGTTGGTTTTGAAAAGGGGGTGTTGAGGTTACCTCATTCCTCCTCAGAAAAGAGGCAAAAGCTAAAAGTCAGCAGGTGGTTTGAACAGGGTTTTCCTTCTAGACAGGCAATAATATATGGAGACCGTGAGTTGCCCGGACTACATGCTCCCTCCCTTGGCCATGCCGACAAGATTCAAAGAAATTCAGCGCCTTATATTTGGGAAACGGCTTGTCTGCAGGAGTTTCCAGAAATCTGTCAGTGTTAACAGTCAACTGCCTTCGGGACTCTACTCAGGGTTTTCTGTCTGGAGTTACTTCCATATGCTTTTCCGTGTTTGGGATACGACCGCAAGGCAGCGGAGGTTTTAAATCGGTGTTTTCCTTCCCCCAGATGTCCTGCCTTTCTAGGCTGTCGAGATCCATCTACCCGAAGCAGCTGGTTATGAGGCGCCAGTTGTCCGCCTCCGCCAATTCACAGGCGTGGAGCTGTACTTAGTTGTCAGAAGCTATTTCTTTATTAAAGCTGTATAGAAACTTTTTGGAATTTCCAGCGTCAGTTGCCCCCAAATCTTAGATTAATGATTTTTGTCTATCAAGCCAAGATCAAATCCTTAGTCGCTCGTTTTAATACTATTATTCAATCAATAGAAGGCACAAGAGCTACTCAAGGTAGAGCGTTACTAAATGAATGTTTGGTAAGGGCATAAAAGAAGGAGGTATGAAATGCATATTATGAGGATATGTAGGATAGATAACAGTTGACCCTAGATTGAAAGAGGTTAAGATCATAGTGATCAGGAAAGCATCCTCTCAGGTGTCTGTTCTTCAATGTAACAGATATGAGGAAGCTGTCTGAGTGGAACTTCCTCCCTACCAATGGAATATGAAGAGAATGAGGATGTGCCGACCATGGATACCTGGCATGGCTGGCCTTAACTGTGACGGTCTGAACTGGTGAAACTAAAGAATGTAGCACCTCTGAACATTTGCTATGAAATTAGAGAGAGAGGCCAACAACGTTTCGTCTGTGAGAAAAGGGATTGTAGGGGGGAAAATAACTCACCACCCACAAGGCCGCGTAAGTGTTTTCAACTGTGTCAAGGCTGGGAAATGAGCACCGGGCATTAACAATATTCTACTCTTCTAACGTCTCTGCCAAAACTCTGAAATTTTATTTACTATTTATTTATTTTTCCTCAATAGGAATAGATAGGTTCGCCTATCGACCGGTTCACATTCCTCCGAGGTCTTTTGAACAGGAGTAGAGGTTTACCCCTTGTTTATTGTTCAGTATCATGTTTCCGGTTGCTTCTAAAGTATCATTCAACTCTATACTTCTAAAATCTCCGTTTGAACTCTGAAATTTTATTTACTAATTATTTTTTCAATAGCATTAGATAAGCAACTATCAACAGACTCAAACTCCTCCCCAGACTTTTGGACAGGAGTAGAGGTTTACCCCTTGTTACCTGTTAAGTCTACTTCAACTCTGTACTTCTAACGTCTCCGTTTGAACTCTATTTATTTATTAATTATTTTCTCCTCAATATAAGTAGATAGGCGACTATCGCCCGGCTCACATTCCTCCTCGGTCTGTTGAACAGGAGTAGAGGTTTATCCCTTGTTTCTTGTTCAGGATTGGGTTTCCGGTTCCTTCTAAAGTCTACTTCAACTCTATACTTCTAACGTCTCCGTTTGAACTCTGAAATTTTATTTACTAATTATTTTCTCCTCAATAGGAGTAGAGAGGCGACTATCACCCGGCTCACACTCCTTCCCACTCTTTTGAACAGGAGTAGGGGTTTATCCCTTGTTTCTTGTTCAGGATTAGGTTTCCGGTTCCTTCTAAAGTCTGCTTCAGCGCTATACTACTAACGTCCCCGTTTGAACTCTGAAATTTTATTTGATAATTATTTTCTCAATAGGAGTAGATAGGCGACTATCGCCAGGCTCACACTCCTCCCTGGACTTTTGGACAGGAGTAGAGGTTTATCCATTGTTCCCTATTAAGGACTGGGTTTCCGGTTCCTTCTAAAGTCTACTTCAACTCTATACTTCTAACGTCTCCGTTTGAACTCTGAAATTTTATTACCATTTGTTCTTCTCAATATAAGTAGATAGTTTTGTCCATCATCCTGTTCACACCCGTCTGTTGTCTTTTAAACTGGAATAGAGGTTTATCCCTTGTTTCCTCTTTAGGATTGGCTTTCCGATTCCTTTTAAAAATCTTTTCATTCTCTTTTACTCTCAGTCGCCTCCTTGCGTCTTAGTGGCATTATCGCTTTTCTTGGGGCGAATTGATTAAAAAATTCTGCTCTGATCTGAGTCCGGCACAGATAAATTTAAACACACATAAAAAAATGATTCGTTTTCTACGGCTTATCAAACATTTGCAAGTTATTTAAAGCCAGACAGTATTTTTAGATTGTAAGAATTAGTTTAGTGATCGATGTCTTACTAATTTCGTTTAGTGGTACAAGTCCTGGGGGAGAAGATGTAGATTCATACCTTTCCCAGGGGTAAGTGAATTTAACGAACTCAACGGGAATTGGAACTCGACTCTCCGATTAACGATACCGAGCCACTATCCATTACACCAGTGGTCTCCAACCTTTTTTTATACCACGGACCGGCTTCATTCAGTCTTTCCGTGGACCAGTACTGGCATATATGTGTAATTTAAGTGAATTTCAATAAAGGGAGCAACAATAAAAAGAGCAATTTATTAAAGGGAAGAACCACACCCTTGCCTGTTTAGTTTCCCTGACTCAACCCCAATTTAACTATTATGTCATCCCATAAGTTCTGTCGGAATTTTGAATAAAGAAAACAAGTGACCAAATGTTACATTTAATTACAGATTCAATCAACAATGCATTTTCCCTGATTATCTATGACTTCCTTCCATCTATTAACAAGCTTACTAATTCCATTACTGTAAAATTCTTTTGGCTTTGATTCGAAGAACTCACAAATGTCAGTTTTAACCTCTTCCTGTGTTACAAAAGCTGTTTCTTCCAAATTATTCTGTAAGCTACGAAACAAATGGTAGTCTGAAAGAGCAAGGTCGGGAGAATAAGGTGAATGAGGAATTTTCTTCCAACCAAGTTCTTCGATCTTTTGTGACGTGATTATTGCTCTGTGTGGTCGCGCATTGTCCTGATGAAACATCACCCATATTTGATTCACTAGAGCAGGTCTTTTTTTCCTCAAAGCTTGGTTCAAACGCTCTAATTGCTGACAGTATATTTGAGCATTAATTGTTGCATTAGGTGGTAAGAATTCAAAGTGGATTATTCCTTGGCAATCCCACCAGATTGAAAGAACCTATGGCCCATGAAGTTCCCTTCTCGGCTGTGCCTGGGGTCCTTCCCCTTTACCAAGCTACTGTCTACGACGCTTAACATTTCGATAAAAGATCCATTTTTCGTCGCCAGTCACAAGTCTATCCAAAAACGGTGAAACAAGTTGGCGAGAATGGAGAGAAGAGCAGATGTCAACTCAGGATTTGAGGTTGTTTTCAGACAATTCCTGAGGCACCCATTTTCCAAGTTTAGGAACTTTTCCAAGTTGTTGAAGATGACGATGAACAGTTGTATGGTTTGAACTGAGAACAACTGCCAATTCCTCAACTGATAAAGCAGGATTTTCTTCAAGGGCTGCTTCAAGAAGCTTTTCATCAAACTCAACTGTACGTCCGGTTCGATCTACATCTTCAAGGGTGAATTCTCCACCTCTGAATTTTGCAAACCATCTTCTGCAAGTTCTTTCATTCACACATTCCTCTCCATAAACTGAGTGAATATTTCTAGCCGTTTTGGCTGCTGAGTTTCCTTTCTTGAACTCATAAAGCATTATGTGCCTCAAATGATTCTTGGGTACTTCCATGTAAGCAGGGTTTTAATCAAACAAAATTTAATTTTATTGTTCTCTGAAATAAAATTTGATCAGTTTAAATGCATCTAAGCATAAAAATAATGTTCAGCTCCATTAGACATTATAAAATACTCTTTAAATTTCGTTCATTTTAACAAAAAAGTTAAAATTCGGACAGAACTTATGAGATGACCTAATATTATCACATCAATATCAACTCACCATAATGTAGAATCAATGGAGAAACAGAAAATTAGTTAATTTTAGAAAGTTAGTTGAAAATTATCTAAACATATATAAAGGGCAATTGTCTGTATGTGTGTATCTACAGTAAATATTGACAAAGTAATTATATATACAGTCTCATTATCACTCAAGCCAGCTTTTTGTAAAAACAATTATCATCATATGATTTGTATTTATGAAAATATTTTAAAATTAAAATTCATTACAATGCATTCGAAATTCTCAGAATTAAAAAGTAAAAACGAACTGTAATAATTCTTATTCCAGATTAAGATTACAGTTCGTTTTTAAATTTTTTATTCTGCTAAATGCTATATAATATACATGTATGTTTTTTTAAAATTCTATTCTCTTGAATTTATTTTCGCATCTATAGTAAATAAAAGCGTAACTTGCAAAAAAAAAATGAATATTAAAACAAGAAAGTAAATTTAAAAGAAAAATATTAAATGCAATTATTTGACAAAAACTTTAATATTTGTTTATTTAAATATTTTATTCAATCTTTAAAAAGTAAACTTCATTGTTCTTTTTGGTTTGTAACTAACATAAAAAAGTAAATAATTTTAAATTAAGTTTTATTAAAGCAAAAAACTATAGCGAGCCTTATTTTTTCGAAAATTTATTTAAATAAAATAAAATTTATTTAAATAAAATATAGTTAAATTTGTAAAACAAATATTCGACACGACTTAATGGTTACCGTTACTCATGTCTGTCTCTGCTAATTTTATTTAACTATTTTTTCTATTCAAATACAAATATTACTTGAAATTTAAACATAATCGCTTTTCAAGACAAAATTCTCAATGTATCTTGCTTCTACTCTCTTTCAAAATAGTAATTAATATTTCAAAGTAAAACTTTATTTACTTTAAAAATCTAAATTTCTCTCCAAAATAAATAGTAAATAATTATTTTTCGTAGAGGTATGGCTCGCTATATTTTTTGCTTGAAAAATTATTAAATTAAATATGTTTAAATATATCTTAATTTAAGTTTAACTTTTTTTTTATTAATAACAATTTGAAAAAAGGTTAATTTATATTAGTATTTAAATCGAAAAATAAATTGTCTTTTTGAATAAAAATATGGGGATACTCAGCCTCCCCAAGCCTCCACCCCAAGTGTGGTATTGGCAGTGTAGCATTTTCCTAAATTTAGTTATTTTGTAACAAACCAAAAAAAAACAATGAAGTTTATTTTCTAAAGATTGAATAAAAAATTATTCCCATAGATAGCTGAAAGATATCAATAAATTGTCAATAATAAACTAATATTCAGAGATTTCTGAGCAACGCCAGGTATCCCCGCTAGTTGCAAATAAATAAAAATATACTTTAATTGTAAAATAAACTTACAGTTATGATAGATAGTATTGAGTATGTGAATATTGAATATTTAAACAAATCTTTCTAAATTAAAGTCCAATATCCAATTGATCTATTCTATAATTTTAAACAAGTTAATTATTTCTTTGAGTGGTGGGGGGGCGAGTGGTTAGAACGTTCGCTTTCTGACCATAAGAGCCGGGTTCGAATCTCACTATGGTGGATTTGTCAGGAAGGTGACTTCTTCATGTTATCGGTCTGGAGGAAAACCATACCACGGGTTGACCCGAGTGAAATTGGGTAGAAGGAACCCTCAGTGCTTGTGCTAGCAGGAAATCACAAGTCATCGTGACCGAGGGTTTGAGCATGCTACCCTTGTTCAGACTGCTGATCACGCTAGATCCGCTCAGTATAGTTGCAGTATAAACCACAAGTGGATTCTGTGGGTGTTGAACAAAGTCAAATGTGCCTGCAATTGGGATTAGCTAGCTGCCCTAGTAGACTGACAAAGGGATTCAAGTGGCACAATCATTTAAAAAAAAAAATTCTTTGCAGCCCGGTAGCAAATGGTTGCATAACACCGAAATATTGGTCTGGATATTTGTCTGCAGGAGTTTCTTGATCCATTTAGTTTTGAATTACCATTCCTCAAGAAATACCTCCATTTTGGTTGATGAGTGAATGAGTTGCCCAACGCCATATATAATTCCATTTTTATGTTATCAAAAAACCGTGTTTAATATTCAGACTTGTTACTCTTAACCTCAGTAACATTTTTGCACACGTATTCTTCATAGCTGCAGGGGCTTGTTATGAAGTTGAGAGAAGCGTGTTGGTAGAGGGCAGGGCTGTTATCTGCAGCACAAACTCCAAAAGTAATATTGAATTATTGCAATCTGTTCAGGACAGGTGCGCCAGACTAGCTACAGGCAAAATCAAGCTACCATCCCTTCAGTCAAAACTCCATTTCACCGATCTGTGGGAGGGATGCAAAATCTTGAATGGCCATTATAAAATGGAAGAGAACAATTCGTCTTCTCAAACAGGAGGATGCGTGGTTACTCAGAGACTGATGAAGCAGCAGTCGAAAACGGTTGCAAGATCCAACTTCTTTGCCCTGAGAGTGATAGCTTGGACTCCTTACCTTGTGATGATGTGAACGTACCAACGTTAGCTATTTTCAAGAAGAAACTGAAGATTCTGTTCAAATGAGATGAAGGAGTATTATTATTATTATTATTATTATTATTACTTGCATATGTTATGTTTCCTGCTTTGTATCCTGTAGAGCCGGGTCCAAACTATGGCCCTTAGGCCCTATAAGAGAATTGTCATTTCATTGATGGCCCTTTTCTTAGTGTATCGGATGTTCCTAGTAGGTCGAATTTCTGGGAAACTTGTATGTTAATGTTACCTGGGACACTGTTAGTAAAATTATCCATTCCTTTTCTCACGAGGCACAGAGCTACGATTGCTATTGTTACAGTCTCAGTCTTCATTCCCCACATCCTGTTAATCTCGATCTCCAGGTCCATGTATTTGAACAATTTCTGGAATTATTATTATTATTATTATTATTATTATTATTATTATTATTATTATTATTATTATTATTTGTGCATGTTATGTTTACTGCTTTGTATCCTGTAGAGCTGAGTCTAAACTATGGCGTTAGACCCTATAGGAGAATTCTCATTTCATTGATGGCCCTTTTCTTAGTATATGAGATGTTCCTAGTAGGGCGATCTACTGGGCAACTTGTATGCTGATGTTACCTGGGACACTGTTAGTAAAATTGTCCATTCCTTTTCTCACGAGTCATAGAGCTCCGATTACTATTGGTACAGTCTCAGTCTTCATTCTCCACATCCTATTAATTTCGGTCGCCAGGTCTCTGTATATGGACAATTTCTCGATAATTTTCATGGAGGTGTTTCTCTCAGATTGTACTGTTATGTCAATAAGCATACTCTTCCTGAATGTCTTGTCTTTTATGATAATATCAGGTCTGTTGGCCTTTATTTTCCTGTCAATTCGAATTAGCATATCCCAGAAGATAGATGCATCGTTATTTTGGGCAACTGTGTCTAGTTAGTGCTATACCATATCTCAGTGGTTTCGATTTTGTGCTCCTTGCATATCTTCCAGTGCACATAAGTCGCTATTATTATTATTATTATTATTATTTTCCTCCTCCTCCTCCTCCTCCTCCTCCTTCTTCTTCTTCTTCTTCTTCTTCTTCTTCTTCTTCTTCTTCTTCTTCTTCTTCTTTCGCCCTTGACCCAGGAAGGAGTCGTTGGGGTGCCGACATGCTGGGCTGTCTACCAGTCTCCTCCATCTGTTGTCGTCTTGTGCCAGAGCCTGGGTCTCTGCGAATTGTTTTCTCCATCCATTCTGTGATATTGTGGTTCCACTTTTTCTTCTGTCTTCCCTTCCTCTTACGTCCTACCACAGTTCCTTGGAGAACTGTCTTTGTAAGGCCATCCGATCGTGTCATTCGTGAAATCGTGAAAAAGAAATTAATAATAATAATAATAAGACGACGGAAACGACGACGACGACGACGACGAAGAAGAAGAAGAAGAAGTGGATGTTTATCTGATTGGAGGCAACCATATTCCCAAACTCATTGAGGTTACGATACTGAGATACTGACTTATCTGCTAATGTAGGTCGGCATTGGGGAGAGCCATGATCGCCTACGTCCTCAAGGGACACGGCAGAAGAAGAAGAGGAAGAAGAAGAAGTGGATGTTTATCTGATTGGCGGCAACCATACTTCGAAACTCATTTGGGCTACTATACTGAAATACGCACTTATCTACAAATGGAAGTCTGCATTGGGGAGAGCCATGATCGCCTACGTCCTCAAGGGACACGGCGGAAGAAAAAGAAGAAAAAGAAGAAGTGGATGTTTATCTGATTGGCGGCAACCATACTTCGAAACTCATTTGCGTTACTATACTGAAATACGCACTTATCTACCAATGTAGGTCGGCATTGGGGAGAGCCATGATCGCCTACGTCCTCAAGGGACACGGCGGAAGAAAAAGAAGAAGTGGATGTTTATCTGATTGGCGGCAACCATACTTCGAAACTCATTTGCGTTACTATACTGAAATACGCACTTATCTACCAATGTAGGTCGGCATTGGGGAGAGCCATGATCGCCTACGTCCTCAAGGGACACGGCGGAAGAAAAAGAAGAAAAAGAAGAAGTGGATGTTTATCTGATTGGCGGCAACCATACTTCGAAACTCATTTGCGTTACTATACTGAAATACGCACTTATCTACCAATGTAGGTCGGCATTGGGGAGAGCCATGATCGCCTACGTCCTCAAGGGACACGGCGGAAGAAAAAGAAGAAAAAGAAGAAGTGGATGTTTATCTGATTGGCGGCAACCATACTTCGAAACTCATTTGCGTTACTATACTGAAATACGCACTTATCTACCAATGTAGGTCGGCATTGGGGAGAGCCATGATCGCCTACGTCCTCAAGGGACACGGCAGAAGAAAAAGAAGAAAAAGAAGAAGTGGATGTTTATCTGATTGGCGGCAACCATACTTCGAAACTCATTTGGGCTACTATACTGAGATACTAACTTATCTACAAATGGAAGTCTGCATTAACTCCGGATGAAGAATGTTCGCGATTAACGGACTTGCAAGAGATAATCAGGAAATCGCCATCTTTCAAGCTAATATGCTGTTACGTTTTTTCATCCCAAAATATCATTTCTTCTCATGATTTAGCAAGACTAAGAGTGGTGAATTGCTATATAACTTCAATTCGCCTATATGGCAGTGAATACTGTGCAATTTAATCAGAGATGAAAAGGAAACACGAAGCAAAATAGACATGTTCTACAGAAGAATACCATGGATAAAACATATGAACAATGAGGAAGTTTTAAGGAAAATGGGGATGATAAGTTCATTATTTCTGAGGTATTGTCAAGGAGTAATGGTCGTGTGGACTAACGCATGGAAGGATAAGCATAACTGTAATAGGACAATCCGAGTATCTGTAGTAACAGATGACAAAATGCATGACAGATATCTGAAGACATTGAAATAGCAATATATGAAGACATATTGGAATAGTGAAAGATGCCTTCTAAAAGCTAAACAAAATATTAAGAAACAAGAAAATATTTTACAGCTTATCAACCTTTTGTAAATCATATAAAGGCAAAAGATATTTGATTTAGTGATAGAAGTCTTACTAATTAACCCATAGCTGGAGGATATGATGTAGATTCATACCTTTTCCAAGTAAATATAATGAACCCAACTGGAACTGGAACTCAGCTCTCTAAGTTCCAATTACGAGCTTTCATTCATTACACCACCACACATCCAGGTTTACAGCACCTGGTATTCCCAAGTGGCACTGTTTATTTTTTATGGTTTATCAACCCTTGTTTGTATTAGAATAAGTCTTCCCTCTTTTTCTTTTTGAAAGTGAATACTGCAATTCGGTGATCGTACGAGAAGTGTTGTTTCAAGCTGATACGGCCATAAGCCAAAATAGAAAAGAGAATAGTACTGGACCTCTATGTAATATCAATCCTTCTATATGACGGTGAATGTTGAACAATTTCCTCACAGATGAAGAGGAGACTTTAGGTAACAAAAATATGGTTCTACAGAAGGATGCTGGGAATTACCATTGGCCGAACATGTGTACAATGTAGAAGTTTTAAGGAAGATGGGAACAAAAAGGACACTTAATATTTAAAATCTGATTATCTGTAGGAACAGATGACAGAAACCTGAAGAAATATAATGGAATAGCAAAAGATGCCTTCCAAAAGCTAAGCAAAGTATTAAGAAACAAGAAAATAGAAAATAGAACTGGACTACTATGTAATATCAATTCTTCTTTATGACAGTGAACGTTGAACAATTTCTTCACAAATGGAGAAGAGTCTTGAAGCAGCAGAGATGTGGTTCTACATAAGAATACTGAGCATACCAAGTACTGAACTTGTTAGCAATGACTAAGTTTTAAGGAAAGTTGAAACAAAAAGGAAGGAAGGCTTGGAAAATTTAATACTCACAGGGCATATTGAAGACAAGAGGGACAGAGGAAAGCAATGAATAATTACCTAACGAGCTTGTGTAAATGGTTGGTAGAACAGGGATTTGAGAAGATAGCAAAAAAACAAACTTTACTATGAGCTACAAATACCTGAAAGTTGTGGAGAGCCATGATTGCTCACGTCCAGTAGAAACGCGGAATATAGAAGAGGAATAGACACGGCCAAAATTTACAATATATGACAGAAAGCTGAAGGAATATTGGAATAGTGAAAGATGCCTTCCAAAAGCTAAGTAAAGTATTAAGAACCAAGAAAATTTGGTTAGAAACAAAGAGAATAGTGTTGAACTATGTAATATCAATTCTTCTAAACGACAGTGAATGTTGAACAATTTCCTCACAGATGATAAGCAACAATTCAGGCAAAAGAGATGTGTTCTACAGAAGGATGCTGAGAATACTATGGATAAAACATGTGGGCAATGTGGAAGTTTTAAGGAAAATGGGAATGAAAAGGACACTTAATATTTAAAATCTAAGTATGTGTCGTAATAGGTGACAAAGTATGTGATGCAGGAATCCAAATGTATATTAGAATAAAAGAAAGAAGCCTTCTGAAAGCTAAACAAAGTATTAAGAAATAGGAAAATTTCATTGGAAACAAAAAAATGATTGCTGAACTGCTATGTAATGTCAATTTTCCCCTCCATAGGTATTTACCTTTGACTTTCCACTGAGTCAGGATGCAACACAAGGTCAGTTTGTTTTCATGTGCGGGAGTGTTTCCACTGGTCAATTTCTTGTCAAAAAGCATGCTACAGAACAGATTCGAGGACACTGTCCAAGCAGTGGAGAGGAGGGGAAAGTACCCAGCACAGAACAGATATGACAAGAATAGGAACAAAATGAACAGCAGTAATAAGAAAGGGGCAGCTGAAATTTATAAAAACTATATTGAGGAAAGAAGGCTTGTAAATTTGACACCCACAGGACATACTGAAGGACAAAGGAAAACAGCAAGTAACCTACATAATAAGCTTGTATAAATGGATGACTAGCAGTGG
>OZ038507.1:56153222-56175722 GCA_964036315.1 Acanthosepion esculentum
AAAAATCTGATCTTATTCAATTGGTATCAAGATTTCCTCGTGTGGGAATATCAATAAGAATTTGTCTTCGATTTGCTGGACATAGACTTCTTTTTCTTTTTTAACTCTGACTTTTGGTTTTTTATTGGTTCAGAAAAACAAATTTAAATAAACGCAATATTTTGCCAGGGAAAATTTGAGAATTTTTTTTTTTTTAGTTCTATCTTGATGAATCGAATTACAATAAATATAAATTTCTTTACATTTACTTGCCAAAAACCCATTCTACAAGCCGAGAAAAGTCAAGTTGTCATCAGAGTTCTTCTGTGACTTTATGTAGAAACACCATTTTCAGCAAGACATCTCTTTTCTAAATTTTTTTTTTGTTGTTATTATAAGTTCACTTGGATTTCCTACTCTATCCATAGCTATAGAGAGAACATTACGAGAGAAACATATGAATCATTTTCTAGTGTCTATATTAATAATAATAATGCAAATAAATTCAGCAAATTTATTATTATTATTATTATTATTATTACTGCTGCTACTGCAATGGGCACGTGGCTGAGTGGTTACGACGTTTGCATTCTGACCATGAGATCATAGTTGATTTGTCAGGAAGGAGACGTCCTGATGTTATCAGACCGGAGGGGGTCGATCCCAGTGTGCGGCACCTTTGGAAAGTGTCTGAAAATCATACCACCGGTTGACCCAAGCCCTGTGAGTGAAATTGTGTCGACAGAACCCTTGGGTGGTGTCGATAGCTGTGCTAGCACAAAGTCACAAGTCATCGGGCCCGAGGGTTTGAGCGTACTGGCCTCGTTCAAATTGTTGATCACACTAGATAGCATGCTCTCTCCCAGAAACTGTAACTAAGGTCTGCTCAGCATAGTTACAGGTTGTCTCTGTGGGTTTGAATAAACACAAATGCACCTGAGCAAGCATCTGCAATAGGGATTAGCCAGCCACCCTAGTAGATGGTTATCCTCGAATACAAGTGGCCAGCTATACTACTACTACTACTACTGCTACTATTAATATTATTATTAATAATAATAATAACCTAATACTCATTCTATGAACAGAGAAAAGTAAGTAATAATAGCAGATCTCTTAATTTTCTGTTTAAACAACATTCTCAGCAAGACATCTATTTTTTAAAGTTCTTTTTCATCATTATACTAAGTGTTGTAGTGTCCACCTTCTAATGAGGCTATTGTGGACTCTTCCACTTACTATAAAGTAGTAGGTAAAGTAACCCATGGGGGAACGGTGATATAGACTGAACGCTGGTCAACCGACACACACTCCAAAATCGTGTAACACATTTCTTTTGTATTTACTGTTCAATACACTATTTATCTGCAACCTCTTGTTTTGTTATTTCGTAACCATTTACTTAGTCACAACACTAAGTGACTTGAATAAACCAGATCATGAGATAAACATGAATATTTTTCTAATAATAATAATAATAATAATAATAATAATAATAATGATAATAATTTATTAAACAAACATACTATTTTTATCACTTATTTAAATAAGTTGGTAAATATTAAGAAAATCTAACATATTATTTTGACTTATTCAGATAATGTTTTGTTCAACTAATTTGAAATAAAGAGTAATGTCAGACAACTACGATGGTTATTGTGAACACTGCAAGAAACAATCTGGACATAGCTACATAAAGCTGACCATGAGAGATACATATGAATATTTTTCTAATGTTTGTATTAGTAATATTGAAAATTTATTCAGCAAACTCTTTATTATTATTATTGTTGTTGTTGTTGTTGTTATTAATAATAATAATAATAATAATAATAATAATAATAATAATAATAATAAACAAATATCCATCTTATGAACAGTGAAAAGTAAGTTGTAATACCAGATCTAGATTCTAAAGTTCTTTTTTTTTTACATTATACTAAGTTCACAAATTTACTACTACTACTACTACGACTACTACTTCTACTACTACTACTACTAATAATAATAATTGAATTTCCTACTTTGGACATTGCTACATAGAACTGATCACAGGAGAAACATTTGAATATTTTTCTCATGTTCATATTAATAATAATAAAAATGAATTCAGTAAACATACTATTTTTTTTCACTTGTTAAAATATTTCAGTAAAGTTTTAAGAAAATCAAATTAAATTATTTTGACTTGTTTAGATAATTACCTGAATTTATTCCTGCGCCAATCAATTAATTCATAATGATGTGAAATATCAGATGGCAGCCATGTTGGTTATAATGAACACTGCTTGTTTCCTAACTTAGAAGTGAAATTGAAAAGAAAAGACAAATACATAAAATTCTCTCTATGACAAATTTGACAAAAATATTATCAACAGAAATATTGATTATATATAGCAATTTAAAAAAAATGGAATTAAAAATAAATAACAGAGAAAATAATATATTAATATATACTTTAAAAAATTATGAAAATTAAATGTTACTCTGCTGATATTTCTAGTAATAAATATAAAAGTGGGTAGCTAATTCATGGCAGGGGGAAATCTTGTTCTACTGAAGGGAAAAAGATAGACAAAATTTTACACAAGTTTATAAAAGTCTGTCTTTTGTTTTTGATAAAAATATTTCGTAAAGTCAGTGTTCAAACAAGATGCTTATATTTGTAGTCAGTGTTGAGGCTGATGCTGATCTGTAGAGTCACTATGCTGAAGCATGTTATTCATATGTAGAGTCAGTGTTTAGGCAACAAGCTATTAACTGGAGTCAGTATTCAAGTGAGATGCTTATATTTGTAATCAGTGTTGAAGCATGATGCCCATTTGTGGAGGCAGTGTTTAGGCAAGAGGCTTTTACCTGGAGTCAGTATTCCAACAAGATGTTTATATTTGGAGTCATTGCTCAAGAATGATGTTCATATGTAGAGTCAGGTTTTAGGCAAGAAGCTTATACCTGGAGTCAGTAATCAAAGAAGATACTTATTTTTGTAGTGGGTGCTCAAACATTATGTTTATACGTAGAGCCAGTGTTTAGGCGAAAAGCTTTTACCTGGAGTCAGTATTGAAACAAGATGCTTATATTTTAGTCAGTGTTGAAGCATGATGTTCATATGTAGAGGCGGTGTTTAGGCAAGATGCTTTTACCTGGAGTCAGTAATCAATGAAGATACTTATTTTTGTAGTGAGTGCTCAAGCATTATGTTTATATGTAGAGTCAGGTTTTAGGCAAGAAGCTTTTACTTGCAGTCAGTATTCAATCAAGATGCTTATATCTGTAGTCAGTGTTCAAGCATAATGCACATATGTAGAGTCAGTGTTTAGGCAAGAAGCTTTTACTTGCAGTCAGTATTCAATCAAGATGCTTATATCTGTAGTCAGTGTTCAAGCATAATGCACATATGTAGAGTCAGTGTTTAGGCAAGAAGCTTTTACTTGCAGTCAGTATTCAATCAAGATGCTTATATCTGTAGTCAGTGTTCAAGCATAATGCACATATGTAGAGTCAGTGTTTAGGCAAGAAGCTTTTACTTGCAGTCAGTATTCAATCAAGATGCTTATATCTGTAGTCAGTGTTCAAGCATAATGCACATATGTAGAGTCAGTGTTTAGGCAAGAAGCTTTTACTTGCAGTCAGTATTCAATCAAGATGCTTATATCTGTAGTCAGTGTTCAAGCATAATGCACATATGTAGAGTCAGTGTTTAGGCAAGAAGCTTTTACCTGGAGTCAGTATTCAATCAAGATGCTTATATCTGTAGTCAGTGTTCAAGCATAATGCACATATGTAGAGTCAGTGTTTAGGCAAGAAGCTTTTACCTGGAGTCAGTATTCAAGCAAGATGCTTATACTTGTAATCAGTGTTGAAGCATGATGTTCATATGTAGAGTCACTTAGGCAAGAAGCTTTTACCTGGAGTCAGTATTCAAACAAGATGCTTATAGTTGTAGTCAGTGTTCAGGGTGATGCTTATATGTAGAGTCATTGTTTAGGCAAAGGTTAAAATGCCGCTAAGATGCAAGGGATTTCTAGGAGTGCAGGAGAAGACATAGAAGCAACTGCAACCCCAATCCTAAACAGGAAGAAAAAAAAAGAGATAAACCGCTACTCCTGTTCATAAAGACTGGGAATGTTTATTTTCTAAGCATAGCTTAGATGTGGCACAATGCCAAAAATATGGGGCACCTAGCGAGGATCGAACTCACTTTTCAGTTTGAGACGGATCTAGCGAGATAAGGTTGCTCACCATTACAATACACTGAGTTAACTCACAAAACACTTGGAATTGTTCTGAATCGGATGATAGGTAAACATATTTATACCTATTGAATAAAAACAAGTAAGTAAATAGTAAATAAAATTTCAGAGTTTTAGCTGGAGTCATTAAAAGAAGTTGAAGTAGACTTTAGAAGGAACCAGAAAAAATCTAATCCTAAACTTGAAACAAGGGATAAACTATTTCTGTTCAAGAGACCAGGGAGGCGTTGAGCAGGATGATAGGCAATCTTGTACTTGTTTCTCACAAATGACAACAATAATGTTAAACACCATTTATTTCATTGTTTATTTACAAAAATAATGTTTAATATTTTCGTGATCAATTCTCAAGAAAAAAAGTGTGTACGAATCCCATTTCATATGTATAGGTTTTATTTAAATTATAAAAATAGCCTCTTAAAACAACAAAATGTAAATTTGCAGATTAAGCCCCAGAAACCAAATCTAATGAAAATTTCCATTCGGGCGTAAAATTTGCATGCTTATTTTTCGAAAATAACAAAAAAAATTTGCATAAGAAAACTATTTAGCAGTTATCGATAATATAAATTCGGCCTCATTTGCATCACAGTTACAGCCCGACTGCCATTACTGGCTTTGTTCACATATGTTTGCCTTGAGTATTCATGCACGGAAGCTTCACTTGTCTCGATTACTGCACAATGCGTGAAATTTAAATGCGTGCCATAAATCAAGACAAGTAAAAACATCAATAAAAAGGCTGTTAACTAAGTAAGCTTCCATGCATTACTACTCAAGGCAAACGTATGTAAACAAGCCCAGTAAATGCTGTTTGCCTCAGGGTTCTTGATAAGATCCAGAGACGGATAGGCAACGGTGATTGGCCCTGATCTGTCATCTCGTCTGCAGTCGCTCTCTTACAGACGCGATGTTGCCTCGCTCTGCCTTTTTTACAAGTACTTTCACGGTAATTGCTCCGAGGAGCTGCTTTCACTTGTCCCTAGGCCTCGTGAATTTAAACGTCCCACGAGGCTGGCATCCCGCTCCCACCCCTACACTGTGGAAACTGTTAGATGTAGACGTCTCTTCTACTCCAATAGCTCTATGTCTCGCACATCTCGCCTATGGAACTCCCTTCCCTATTACTGTTTCCCTGACAAATACAATCTCCAAAGGTTTAAGTGTAGCGTCAATCGACATCTCCAGTTGCCTTGATCTATCCACTTCCCTTCTCCACATCCTTTCATCTTTCATTCCTATCTGCTCTCGTTCCAAATCTTCTGTAACCCCCTTGCCTTGATCGACCGACTGTCTTTCTCTTTCTCCACGTCCTCTCCTTTACCACTCCTATCTGCTCTTCCTCCAACCCTTCTGTAACCCCTTGCGTGATAGTGGCCTCCAGCCTTGCTTGGGGTGATACGCTTAAAAAAAAAAAATGATAACTGGGCTAGATGGACATAAAGCTGAACTTATATTGTCGATAACTCCTAAACAGTATTCGAGTGCAAACTTTTGTTGTTTTTTTTATAATTAATCAGGCAATTTCACATCCGAATGGAAATTTTCATTACAATTGGCTTCCAGGGTTTAATCTGAAAATTTACCCAACAAATTGGCCAAGGGCATATGCAAAAACAGTGATATCAAAAGAAAAATGCCTTTTTTTTTTTTGTGGGTACATATGTTAAACTTTGCCAAATAATAATTAAAAAAAAATTGCCTGTTATTATATGACCTTTATATTGGCATCAATTAGCGTTTAATATCATAGCCATACTCTTAATTACAAATGAACAGAGATCAGAAACGTACGTTAAGATAGGTTGAAAATATTTGACCGTGGAATTTCTAAGAAGTAAAAAGCTAAAAATTCTTTCAACTGTTTCTTACTCTCCTCTCATGAGACACATGCATCTCTCTCTCTCCCTCTTGCCAAGTAAGTATATACTTATATCTACTTAGGTGTCTTAAGTCTACAATTAAGTATACTTACATTGTGTGATGTCCACTTGGCTTAAGTGCTTGGCTTTTCTTGATAGCTGAAGGAAATCAACCACTTGAGGCTGCGATGATAACAACCTTCACTTCAAAGCTTTTAAAAGGAGAAGGACTGTAGGCAAATAGAAATTGGGTGGGATTAAAGTTGACTTTACAGAGGCATTTGAGAAAACCGAACTTTGTTTTAGTATTTGAATTTTCTGTGTTTTTAAATGCAACCAATGATCCTCGTGCGTTCCTTAAAAAAAAAAAGAAGTTGTTTTGGAACTACTTAGATATACTGGTCCCCTCATAAAAAGATAAAAAAGGGAAAGAGGTTTTTGGAGAAAATAATTTTTTTTAGATTAGCAGTCCTTAGATGTAAAGAGACACATTGACACAAAAAAGTTAGCTGCAGGACACAAGGATAAATTTTTAGAGTAAATTACTAAGTATGAGGCAAAAACAGATATAAAGAGTATGAGTGAGACAAAAATAGATATAAAGAGTATGAGTGAGACAAAAATAGATATAAAGAGTATGAGTGAAACAAAAACAGATATAAAGAGTATTAGTGTGACAAAAACAGATATAAAGAGTATGAGTGAAACAAAAACAGATATAAAGAGTATGAGTGTGCCAAAAACAGATATAAAGAGTATGAGTGTGACAAAAACAGATATAAAGAGTATGAGTGTGCCAAAAACAGATATAAAGAGTATGAGTGTGACAAAAAGAGATATAAAGAGTATGAGTGAATCAAAAACAGATATAAAGAGTATGAGTGTGACGAAAACAGATATAAAGAGTATGAGTGTGAAAAAACAGATATAAAGAGTATGAGTGTGACAAAAATAGATATAAAGAGTATGAGTGAAACAAAAACAGATATAAAGAGTATGAGTGAGACAAAAACAGATATAAAGAGTATGAGTGAAACAAAAACAGATATAAAGAGTATGAGTGTGACAAAAACAGATATAAAGAGTATGAGTGAGACAGGAGTAGAGGTTTATCATTTATTTAGGATTGGGTTTCCAATACCTTCTAAAGTCTTTTCCTTTCTTTCACTTCTTGTGGTCCCTTGCATCTTGGTGGCATTATTGCTTGGGAATTCCAGGTGCTGTAAGCTTGGATGTGTGGGTGATGTAATGGATAATGGCTCATAGTAGTTAATCAGAGAGCCAAATTCCAATTCCCATTGGGTTCATTATATTCTTACATGCAAATAACCTTGCAGAAGGTATGAATACACCTCTTCTCCCTCCAGCTATGGGTTAATTGGTATGATTTGTATCATTAAATCATTATTATCTCTAAAAACAATATTATTTGGATTTTCTGTCTTTTTAAATGCAAACAAAGATCCTCTTGTGCACATAAAAAAATATTTCGGAACTAATTACATATACTGGTCACTCATAAAAAAAACCAGGTAAATTAATTTTTGAAAATTAGCATTCCTTAGATATAAAGGGCTACATTGATTGCAAAAAGTTAACAGGACACAACAGTAAATTTTTAGAGTGAAATACAGCATATGAGTGAAAACAGAAATAGATATAGAGTATGAGTGAGACAGAAACAGATAGAGAGTATGAGTGAGACAGAAACAGATATACAGAGTATGAGTGAGACAGGAACAGATATTGAGTGTATGAGTGGGACAGAAACAGATAAAAGACTATGAGTGAGACAGAATCAGATTACCTGGTCAACAGGAAATCAGGTTTATCCTTTATTGGGTTTTCGGTTTCTTCTAAAATCTTTTTCTCATCCCCCCACAATGCAAAAAATTCTTACAATCTGAAAAATATTTTCTGGCTTTAAATAAACTGCTAGGGTTGATAAGCCATAAAAAACAAATGAATCAATCAACCTTATTCAATGCTTTCTAAAACATCATTATATGTGGTTCTATATCATCTGAAAACCAGTGTTGTAGCACGGATTAACATTCCACGAGTATAATTTAGCTTATTCCAGATTAACCTACAGGATATGATAGATTCTAGCCTACTTCATCCCTTTGGGTATAAAGTAGCCTAGTCTAAATTATATAGCCTTGGTTGCCAACCGGTCTAGAAGAACAATTGGGCCCAGGACTAGAAACTTTCTCCTGTAAAAGCATCTTCTTTATGTGCCAGGTTCCCTCAGAATGTAGGTGACCATGGCTCTTCACAACTTCCTTTCCTTTGTAAAAACATACTTGCTCCAAAACCAGAGCAGCAATGCTGAGTGTGTTTTAAAATCTGTGGCCCCATACTCCTCACTGGAGTCTATGGGTCTTGAATGACTGAGTGATAGTCTTGTCTAGTTCAGATAATCCCCAAGGTATAACAGAAGCTACCATAATGCCTATCTTGGGGTGTAAAATAGCTGAGTCTAAACTACCCCCAGGCCAGTTTATGCCCCATTAACAGTTAGTATCTAGATGTGTAGGTAATGTAATGTTTAGTGGCTTGGAACAAGAAAGCAATAAGTCAGGTTCAAATATCTGGCCGAGTTTGTCACATTCACTTTCATACTAATGCCCTTGGGAAAGGTATGATATCATCTCTTCTCTCTTGGCTATGGGTTAAATAGCAGGGAATACTAGATTCTATGACTGTGGTTAGAAACTAGTCTAAAAGAAGATCAACTCAGAATCTAAAACCATATGTCATCCCAGAAAAGAAAATATAATAGCCATGGAAAGGAATTTTTACTGTGGTGCCAGGTTGTGGATTCTATGACTGGAAGCTATTAATAATTTAGGTATTATCATCTGCATCAAGTGGATGTATTCCTGGGCTTCCTCCAGTTCTTCATCCTCTATACTTATCATCATTATGCAATTAAACATTATCTTTCCAAATTTCATCTTATTTCTTTAATTGTGTAGTAGGATTATTGCAGTAGTGTTGTAGTAAAAACTCTTACATAATATCTGTTAATACTCTGCTTTATTGTAGATCAAATGCCTTTTCATAATCGACAAGAAATAACTTGCATTATCTGTTTCTTTCTTTATTCTTTGTATCAAGTATTCTGTTGTTTGTATGTGTCCATTATTAAATAAACACTCCTAAAACTTGCCTGTTCTTGTGTCTGATTTTTATGTAGAACAAAAATTTTATCAGAAATAGATTTTTATAACAAAAAAGATTTTCCAGCAATACATTTTTATAGCAAAAAATAATTTACCAGCAATACATTTTTATAACAAAAAAGATTTTCCAGCAATAC
Source organism: Acanthosepion esculentum (assembly GCA_964036315.1). Classification (NCBI taxonomy): domain Eukaryota; kingdom Metazoa; phylum Mollusca; class Cephalopoda; order Sepiida; family Sepiidae; genus Acanthosepion; species Acanthosepion esculentum. The sequence continues at coordinate 56,162,642 of OZ038507.1, forward strand.
ATTTTTATAGCAAAAAATAATTTACCAGCAATACATTTTTATAACAAAAAAGATTTTCCAGCAATACATTTTTATAGCAAAAATAATTTACCAGCAATACATTTTTATAACAAAAAAGATTTTCCAGCAATACATTTTTATAGCAAAAATAATTTACCAGCAATACATTTTTATAACAAAAAAGATTTTCCAGCAATACATTTTTATAGCAAAAAATAATTTACCAGCAATACATTTTTATAACAAAATGATTTTCCAGCAATACATTTTTATAGCAAAAATAATTTACCAGCAATACATTTTTATAACAAAAAAGATTTTCCAGCAATACATTTTTATAGCAAAAAATAATTTACCAGCAATACATTTTTATAAGAAAAAAGATTTTCCAGCAATACATTTTTATAGCAAAAATAATTTACCAGCAATACATTTTTATAACAAAATGATTTTCCAGCAATACATTTTTATAGCAAAAAATAATTTACCAGCAATACATTTTTATAACAAAAATAATTTACCAGCAATACATTTTTATAACAAAAAAGATTTTCCAGCAATACATTTTTATAGCAAAAATAATTTACCAGCAATACATTTTTATAACAAAAAAGATTTTCCAGCAATACATTTTTATAGCAAAAATAATTTACCAGCAATACATTTTTATAACAAAAATGATTTTCCAGCAATACATTTTTATAGCAAAAATAATTTACCAGCAATACATTTTTATAACAAAAAAGATTTTCCAGCAATACATTTTTATAGCAAAAAATAATTTACCAGCAATACATTTTTATAACAAAATGATTTTCCAGCAATACATTTTTATAGCAAAAATAATTTACCAGCAATACATTTTTATAACAAAAAAGATTTTCCAGCAATACATTTTTATAGCAAAAAATAATTTACCAGCAATACATTTTTATAACAAAAAAGATTTTCCAGCAATACATTTTTATAGCAAAAATAATTTACCAGCAATACATTTTTATAACAAAAAAGATTTTCCAGCAATACATTTTTATAGCAAAAATAATTTACCAGCAATACATTTTTATAACAAAAAAGATTTTCCAGCAATACATTTTTATAGCAAAAAATAATTTACCAGCAATACATTTTTATAACAAAAAAGATTTTCCAGCAATACATTTTTATAGCAAAAATAATTTACCAGCAATACATTTTTATAACAAAAAAGATTTTCCAGCAATACATTTTTATAGCAAAAATAATTTACCAGCAATACATTTTTATAACAAAAAAGATTTTCCAGCAATACATTTTTATAGCAAAAAATAATTTACCAGCAATACATTTTTATAACAAAAAAGATTTTCCAGCAATACATTTTTATAGCAAAAATAATTTACCAGCAATACATTTTTATAACAAAATGATTTTCCAGCAATACATTTTTATAGCAAAAATAATTTACCAGCAATACATTTTTATAACAAAAAAGATTTTCCAGCAATACATTTTTATAGCAAAAAATAATTTACCAGCAATACATTTTTATAACAAAAAAGATTTTCCAGCAATACATTTTTATAGCAAAAAAAATTTACCAGCAATACATTTTTATAACAAAAAAGATTTTCCAGCAATACATTTTTATAGCAAAAAATAATTTACCAGCAGTACATTTTTATAACAAAAAAGATTTTCCAGCAATACATTTTTATAGCAAAAAATAATTTACCATAAATACATTTTTATAACAAAAAAGATTTTCCAGTAATACATTTTTATAGCAAAAAATAATCTACCAGCAATACATTTTTATAACAAAAAAGATTTTCCAACAATACATTTTTATAGCAAAAAATAATTTACCAGAAATACATTTTTATAACAAAAAAATTTCCAGCAATATATTTTTATAACAAAATTTTTTTTATCAGCAATATATCTTTATAAAAAATTTTTTTACCAGCAATTCATTTTTATAGCAAAAAAAAATTACCAGCAATACATTTTTCCAACAAAAATATTTAACAGCAATACATTTTTGTAATAAAATATATTACCAACAATACATTTTTATAATGAAAAAAATTTCCCAGCAATACATTTTTTTAACAAAAAAAATATTACCAACAACACATTTTTTGTCAAAGATATTACTAATGCTCCCAAGAAAATTAAATACATTATTATAACAAACATTTTTTTACCAGCAATACATTTTTATAACAAAAATGTTACCAGCAATACATTTTTATAGCCAAAAAAATTTACCAGCAATACATTTTTATAACAAAAAAGATTTTCCAGCAATACATTTTTATAGCAAAAAATAATTTACCAGCAATACATTTTTATAACAAAATGATATTCCAGCAATACATTTTTATAGCAAAAATAATTTACCAGCAATACATTTTTATAACAAAAAAGATTTTCCAGCAATACATTTTTATAGCAAAAAATAATTTACCAGCAATACATTTTTATAACAAAAAAGATTTTCCAGCAATACATTTTTATAGCAAAAATAATTTACCAGCAATACATTTTTATAACAAAATGATTTTCCAGCAATACATTTTTATAGCAAAAAATAATTTACCAGCAATACATTTTTATAACAAAAATAATTTACCAGCAATACATTTTTATAACAAAAAAGATTTTCCAGCAATACATTTTTATAGCAAAAATAATTTACCAGCAATACATTTTTATAACAAAAAAGATTTTCCAGCAATACATTTTTATAGCAAAAATAATTTACCAGCAATACATTTTTATAACAAAAAAGATTTTCCAGCAATACATTTTTATAGCAAAAATAATTTACCAGCAATACATTTTTATAACAAAAATGATTTTCCAGCAATACATTTTTATAGCAAAAATAATTTACCAGCAATACATTTTTATAACAAAAAAGATTTTCCAGCAATACATTTTTATAGCAAAAAATAATTTACCAGCAATACATTTTTATAACAAAATGATTTTCCAGCAATACATTTTTATAGCAAAAATAATTTACCAGCAATACATTTTTATAACAAAAAAGATTTTCCAGCAATACATTTTTATAGCAAAAAATAATTTACCAGCAATACATTTTTATAACAAAAAAGATTTTCCAGCAATACATTTTTATAGCAAAAATAATTTACCAGCAATACATTTTTATAACAAAAAAGATTTTCCAGCAATACATTTTTATAGCAAAAATAATTTACCAGCAATACATTTTTATAACAAAAAAGATTTTCCAGCAATACATTTTTATAGCAAAAATAATTTACCAGCAATACATTTTTATAACAAAAAAGATTTTCCAGCAATACATTTTTATAGCAAAAAATAATTTACCAGCAATACATTTTTATAACCAAAAAGATTTTCCAGCAATACATTTTTATAGCAAAAATAATTTACCAGCAATACATTTTTATAACAAAAAAGATTTTCCAGCAATACATTTTTATAGCAAAAAATAATTTACCAGCAATACATTTTTATAACAAAAAAGATTTTCCAGCAATACATTTTTATAGCAAAAAAAATTTACCAGCAATACATTTTTATAACAAAAAAGATTTTCCAGCAATACATTTTTATAGCAAAAAATAATTTACCAGCAGTACATTTTTATAACAAAAAAGATTTTCCAGCAATACATTTTTATAGCAAAAAATAATTTACCATAAATACATTTTTATAACAAAAAAGATTTTCCAGTAATACATTTTTATAGCAAAAAATAATTTACCAGCAATACATTTTTATAACAAAAAAGATTTTCCAACAATACATTTTTATAGCAAAAAATAATTTACCAGAAATACATTTTTATAACAAAAAAATTTCCAGCAATATATTTTTATAACAAAAATTTTTTTATCAGCAATATATCTTTATAAAAATTTTTTTTACCAGCAATTCATTTTTATAGCAAAAAAAAATTACCAGCAATACATTTTTCCAACAAAAATATTTAACAGCAATACATTTTTGTAATAAAATATATTACCAACAATACATTTTTATAATGAAAAAAATTTCCCAGCAATACATTTTTTTAACAAAAAAAATATTACCAACAACACATTTTTTGTCAAAGATATTACTAATGCTCCCAAGAAAATTAAATACATTATTATAACAAACATTTTTTTACCAGCAATACATTTTTATAACAAAAATTTTACCAGCAATACATTTTTATAGCCAAAAAAATTACCAGCAATACATTTTTGCAACAAAAAAATTTAACAGCAATACATTTTTGTAATAAAATATATTACCAACAATACATTTTTGTAACAACAAAAAATATTACCAGCAACATATTTTTTGTCAAAGATATTACTAATGCTATCAGGAAAATTAAATTTTGGCATTAAATGACCCATAAAGAGTTGATATGCCACAAAACAAACAAACAAACAAACAAATCTCACAGCTCAGATTACTCCTACCCAGAATATAGTTTAGTCTAATCCAGAATAATTCCTAGGGTATGATGGGGTGCAGATTACTATATAGCTAAGAATATAAAATAACCTAATTCAAACTAAAACCACATAGGCTCCATTTTTCTCTTTGTATCAACAACTTTTTTTCTCCACTAGAATGTGAGGTGATGACTCCAATCTGCAGTCGGGTAGTAATGGATGATATCAGGAATTAATTAATTAAAACATCTGTTGGGTAAAAGTAAACAGATCATTCTGGAGTAAGAAAATGTGTTCATAATAAATTAAATTATGGCCTGCAGACTGCATATCTAAAATGTCCCCTACGTCTCTATTCTGGGTTCTACAATGCTTCTGATCTTCATCAATGATGTCATCAGTTCCCAAGTAGGTATTTATGCAGATGATACCGGCATTTAATTTTGTCGAAAAAGCAACTCCATCAACTGAAAAAGTAAATCTGGCTGCTATCTTTGAAAAAGGATTTCCAATCAGTGGTTATTAGGGGCAGGAAATGGCTTGTAAATTTTAACGCCTCCAAAACAAAACTGCTTGCTCTCATTTAACTACCATAGAGAAACTTTTCTGTCTGCCATCAGTATGGCTGACATTAGACTCCTGGAGAGCAACACACTGCACTTTCTTGGCCTCACATTTTCAACTGACTTGAAGTGGAACAACTACATTGAATCAATAGCTGCATCTACTGCAAGGAAAGTAGGGTCACTGTGTCATGCCAAAAGGTTTTTCTCATCATAGTCCATCTTGCACATTTACAAATCTATCATTTGTCTCTGCATTGAATACTATTGCCATATCTGGTCTTGTGACGCTGCTATTCATCTTGAGATTCTTGAAAAAAATCCAAAGAAGGATCTGCAATGTACTCGATACTGACTTGGCATCTCAACTTCAGTCACTTTCTCACAGACATGATGTGGCTTCCCTCCATCTATTCTAAAAATATTTTCATGGCAACTGCTCTGACAAGCTTTTTTTTTTCCTGGTGCCCTGACTACTAGAATTTAAGCGTGCTACTAGATTGGCATCTCAGCCACACCCATTTACAGTAGAAATGGTTAAATGTAATTGTCACTTCTAATTTAACAATTTCTATTCTCGCACTTCCCACCCGTGAAACTTCCTTCCATTTACTTGCTTTCCTGATAATTACAATCTTCAAAAATTTAAATGCACTGTCAATTGCCATCTTCTTTCTCCTTGAATCCCGTTCATCTTTTGTCCAGAACATTTTTTCTTGCACTTTCACTCCTGGTAACCCTCTGCATTCCCACCTTGCTTGCGTAAAATGATTAAAAGAAAAAGAAACCCTCGTCAATCACAGGTACATAAAAACCCTCGTCAATCACAGGTACATAAAAACCCTCGTCAATCACAGATACATAAAAACCCTCGTCAATCACAGATACATAAAAACCCTCGTCAATCACAGATACATAAAAGCCCTCGTCAATCACTTTAACCCAAATCAATAGACATCCAGATATTTGGCATTCTAATCTGCAAGCCAAAGAATCAGAGTAAAATTGAGGACTGCAGAGAGCATGCAAGAAATCTCTGCTGGTATATGACATTGACTGAGCGGCAGTATCATCAACTCTGCGAATGCAATAACATCCTTTTTATTACACGGAAAATTAGGGGGGTTATATTTTGGCCTAGTTGGGTATATTTTAATCATAGCCAAATTATAGCTGTATCTGTAAAGCTAATAATAAACCCAGGTTTCATCTGGGTTTGAGGAATAATCTGAGCTGTTCAGTTATGCCAGGATGGTTAAATGATTTCCTTCAATTCACACCTGACTTGGCACAGTGCTTATTTGGCATGACAGGCTTATTATTCATCAAATAGTTTTCTCTGTGGTATGATTATTTTTTCTGCATTCGGTAAACTCATATAAAAATTAATAACAGAATGTTTATCTGAACTGACATAGATATTTTATGAGCAGAAAAAAAAACGACTTTTCCAGATGGACTTTGTGTTTCGTACGAAAGTGTATATTAGCATATCTTCGTAATATGAATAGGTGTGTAGATATGTACACTATGTCAGATTTTACAAGTTGAAAACTTCCCACCAGCACAACTATTCCAGATGGCATTTGTATTTGTTACAGAAGAGTATATTAATATAACTTCATTAAGTAGTCATGGCCATTTACAGATAATAAAGAAAATGAAGTTGTGGGAGAGCAATGATCATTTACATCCTGAAGGGAGAAAGACTACTTTGTGTTTAAAACTATGGAGGAGGAAACAGGAAACCACTCCACTATTTTTCCCGAGAAGGCATGAAACCAGTCTAGTAGGAAAAATCCCAATTCAAATTAGACTAAAGAGGGATGAACTCAGTCAAGTTATTTTTGCGCCAGATATCTTGATACACTACTCCTCGTACAAGTCAAGCAACTATGACCCTATTGTGTTACAGGACCTTGTGGCATAAAAATGATGTTCTTTTGCAATGTGTTAGGTAAATTATTTTTTAATACTAATGTTCACTTAATACAAGGCCCAAGAGCCTGTCAAGGTAGAGGATTACGATGTGGTGTTGTATGAGTGTAACGAAAGGCAACAAGTGAAATTCATGGGGGTCATGCAAAAAAAAAATAATACTTCACTATCGAATTGAAGACGTCAAGATTGCAGTGACTGGGAAAACATCCAGTGAGGAGTTTGTTCCACAAAGCAGTAGTTCTTGGGAAAAGGCTCTCTGAGAGAAACTTCCTACTTACTAATGGAATATGCAAAGAATGGAATTGATTCACAATTGTGTACGTGGCATGTCAAGTCACAATTGTCAATGTCAAGGTTTGGGGGGGGGGATATGGAATGTTGCATGTCAGAACACATGCCATTGAAATAATGATAGAGCAGTGAGAGATGGGTGATGTTTCATCTGTGGGTAATGGGTGGTAGGGTGTAAAATAATTCATCAACCACAAGGTTGCATAGATACTATTGAAGTCTATCAAGATAGGCATGTGAGGAGTGGGTAGCTCCAGCTCATATATGGCAGCGGTACCCCATTTTTAGTCTGATCTGACTCTTTTAAAGATAGAGCTTAGTGGGTGGAGTCAAGTACTTCCTGGAGTGATAGAATGAGCCGAAACAGCTCCAGGCTCAGTTATGGCAGCAATAATCCATTTTTGATCTGATCTGACTCTTGTAAAGATAGAACTTGCCAGTTGGAGTCAGCAACTTTCTGGAGTGATAGAATGAGCTGAAACATTTCCAGGCCCAGATATGGCAGCAATAATTCTTTTTTGGTCTGAACTGATTCTTGTAAAGATTACCGTATGGCAGGAAGAGTCAAGTACTTCCTGGAGCGGTAGAATGAGCCAAAATAGCTCTGGGTCCATATATGGCAGCAATACTCCATTTTTGGTCCGATCTGTCTTTTATAAAGATAGAGCCTGGTAGGTGGAGTCAGATACTTACTGGAGTGCTACAATGAACCAACCACTTTTCATATGTATGATTTCCACTCAAGGTCTAGGGAGAGCTTGTCACAAATGACGTTTAAGGCAAGGAGCTTCCTTGAGAGAGAGCACCCATCCATTATTATAGGTGAAATTTTGGGGTCTTCTCAGTGGTGGTGGTGGTGGTAGTGGAACTGGTAGTGGTGGTGGTGGTGGTTTATTGTTACTAGATTGGTTTGAATCAGTTTGAGTTTTACAAGCCTTTCCTTTCCCCCATTGAACCACTTCGTCTTGGTCAGAGAAGACCTGCTAAGTTTGCATCTTCCAGATTTTTGGAGGTGCACCTATAAAGCAGTTCACAATGTTTCCTGAAGAAGGTCAAACATTTTGACAATAAAACCAAAGTTGGTACATAGACTATATGAAGTGAAGTTCCAGATTTGTGGCAATGTCTTATCATTTTACAATGGCTGCATGTAACCGTACGTTCTATGCTAACAGTTTTGTCTCTCATGCTTCTTGTTTGTGGAACTCTTTTTCCAGCTCCATGCTTTCCAGTCAACATTGATCTTCAAAAATTTAAATGCAATTTCAATCATTATCTGCTGTCTTTTTAATTCCTATTCTTTTATTCTTATCTCTCCTTAATAATGTTCTTTTTTCATATATTCTCTCACTCTCAGTAACTCCTTGTGTTTTAGTGGCTTTATTGCCTTGCTTTTTGCTCCTTAATAATGTTTTTCTTATACTCTTTCACAGATCTGGTACAAGGGACACATGGGCTCCCCACTGAATCTATGATACTCCTGTAGTGGACCGGCCGTGTGAGTGTGAGAATTGTCTTTTTAATTCCTATTCTTTTATTCTTATCTCTCCTTAATAATGTTCTTTTTTCATATATTCTCTCACTCTCAGTAACTCCTTGTGTTTTAGTGGCTTTATTGCCTTGCTTTTTGCTCCTTAATAATGTTTTTCTTATACTCTTTCACAGATCTGGTACAAGGGACACATGGGCTCCCCACTGAATCTATGATACTCCTGTAGTGGACCGGCCGTGTGAGTGTGAGAATGGAAGGAGTAGAGAAGATGAATTATCTCTGGTTTAAGACTTCGATGACTGGTCCAGCTACATAAAATATGTTGGACCTTAATGGCGTCCAAAGGAACGAACAAGACAGATATATGTATGCGAACAAATATATATTAACAAACAGATAAAAACAGATTGATACACGAATTTACAAATACATTTAAAACATGTATAGAACGTTTAGTGTCTGTGTGGAAAGTTATTGTGTGTGTTTGAGTTGGAATGTCCGTACGGTTTGGTGAATTTTGTTTTAGCGTATTCCCTGAACATGGGAAACGCTAGTTGTGGGTGAGAGTTCACATACTGGAAATACCTCGCACCACGTGCGACAGTTGCCGACCTCCAGCGAGGCCGGGTGAGCCGCCCGTGGGCGCAGCTGTGGAAAGAAAGAGAGAGACAGAGGCGAAAGGTCAGGAGGGAGAGACCCCTGGTGAAGCGTTAAGAAAATGAAGGGGAGCTAACTGCGACACTCCCCATACCATGTCTGATATGAGGCCCCACACTCTACTATATCTCAGTTTGTCCTACATAAAATACAAATTCTATTGGAACCTAATTATATACAATAATGTATCATATGTAATATAGGTGAACAATTCAACTAGAAAAATTGAAAATAAATACAATGTATCTAAATTCAAATTAGAGACACGTCATATAGATCATTCCAGCTTAAATAAATCAATGATGTTGTGTGGCAATTTTTAAACATCAACTTGAGATTTTTCTTGTTAAAAAGTTGAATAATTTGAACACATCCGACATGATCGATAAAAAATAGAGAATTTTACAGGGGGGTCTTTTGAGACTTAACACAAGGGGAAAAAATTCACAGATTTGGATCAAACAAAAAAAGAACCCAGTTTGGTGTCAAAATCTGTGAAAATGTTTCATCTGTTAATAGTCAATAGTGCTTAGTTTAATTTGTAATGTATATAAGCGAAGGTAGGAAAAAGATCAAATATTGATAAGATAGCAAGGATCACAAAGCAATGCCCCCACCAGCCCTGCTCTTTCAGACTTAATAACTCCTTGCATGTTAGTGGTTTTATTTTTCTTCTTCTTCTTCTTCTTCTTCTTCTTCTTCTTCTTCTTCTTCTTCTTCTTCTTCTTCTTCTTCTTCTTCTTCTTTCAATATTCATCTTTAATGTTTCCCTCTGTTCATTCTTCTTCTTCTTCTTCTTCTTCTTCTTCTTCTTCTTCTTCTTCTTCTTCTTCTTCTTCTTCTTTCAATATTCATCTTTAATGTTTGCCTCTGTTCGTTCTTTTTCTTCTTCTTCTTCTTCTTCTTCTTCTTCTTCTTCTACCTTCAATATTCATCTTTAATGTTTTCCCCTGTTCATTCTTCCTTTTCTTCTTCTTCTTCTTCTTCTTCTTCTTCTGCTTCTTCTTCTTCTTCTTCTTCTTCTTCTTCTTCTTCTTCTTCTTCTTCTTCTTCTACCTTCAATATTCATCTTTAATGTTTTCCCCTGTTCATTCTTCCTTTTCATCTTCTTCTTCTTCTTCTTCTTCTTCTTCTTCTTCTTCTTCTTCTTCTTCTACCTTCAATATTTATCTCTAATGTTTTCTCTCTGTTCATTCTTCTTTTTCATCTTCTTCCTCTTCATTTCTTCATTTTCTTCTTCTTTTTCTTCTTCTTCTTGCTTCGGTTGTAATGATTAAAAAAATGTAAATAGTATAAACAAGGATAAATTCAGAGGGAAGCAATTCCTGGAAGCACACATATTTCCATTCTTCATCTCAGATAAAACAGAGTCTTCCATTGAGGGGGCTTTGGATTTGAATCTGCATTTTGCCACGACGTCCATGTTATTCATCATTTCCATGTTTTTGAGCTTCAAACATGCTTCAATGAATTGTCGGTCAAACATTTCCAGTGCTGGTGGTGGTGGTGGTGCTGGTGGTGGTGGGTGGTGAAATCAATATAATCCCATTTGTTTTGTCTCATTGATTTTGATCGGTCGTTTATAGTTGTTTCTGCTGAATGTATTTGCAGCCAAGCGTTAATTTGGACTGGCACTGAAAAGTGAAACACGGGTTGGGTCTTTTAGTCAGCGTCTGACTTTCTCCCTAGTGTATCATTCAACAGAAACGTCACCATCTTTGATCACTGTTGGCAATTGGCTTAAGATCCTTGATCTTTAATCTAAAATCATGGCCTGTCATTTGTCAGCCACTTCTTCAAATAAATCTTCTTATCTTTGTTGATTTTATCATTAGTGGTGTCAGGGGGTTGTTACACGCCCCAAGTGACATATTATTCCATTTATTTATTTTTTTATTAGTATATAAATATTTTTGATTGTTTACTGTCCTTCAGCTAAAATATTTTTATCTTCCTTATCATTTAGGGGCTAAATAGTCATTAACTATTACATGCATCCAAGCTTACAGTACCTCTTCCTAAGTAGTTACCCATCTAGTTACTGAACAGGGTTAACATTGCTTAACTTCAGCGATTGTACAAGCATTGATATTTCAACATGATATAGGCAGGAGCCTCTCTCTCTCTCTCTATCTATCTTGGTCTCTTTTATATATATATATATATATATATATATATATATATATATATATATATATATATATATATATATATATATATATATATATATATATATATATTATAAATTAATTGATTTAAAATATGTTTTTTTTCACTACACAGTGATACCATGTTTCAGAAATGGAAGCTAAAGCCTCTGAATTTAATTTTGTTATTAAACCAAAGACATTAGTTCCATTTCCTCGTCAAGTGAATTGTAAATTTTAAAAAATAAGTTACTTTTAAAAAATAAGTTACTCCAAAATTCGCTTGACAAGGAAATGGAACTGATGTCTTTGGTTTAATAACAAAATTAAATTCAGGGGCTTTAGCTTCCATTTCTGAAACATGGTATCACTGTGTAGCGAAAAAACCATATTTTAAATCAATTAATTTATAATATTAATGCTCTGTAAATTTACATTGAGCACTCTTGTGTAAAAATAAAAATATCTATAAGAACACCGGATTTTATATCTTACTGTTCTTTCTTTTTATTTATATATACATATATATATATATATATGTATGTATAAACCTTAAATATTATATATATATATATATATATATATATATATATATATATATATATATATATATAATATTTAAGGTTTAAGAAACAACTGATATTTTTATATATAGTGCTCAATATTAAAACTATTAAAATAATATTACAAATAGAGTGTTAGCAATATTATATTAAAAGATTACTTAACTTTTAAATATCAACTTTATCCCGACTTCAAAGTTTCTTGGTAAAATTTCCAGTCTTCAGTCTTTAAATTTAATTTCAAAGAAAAATATAATTCTGAAGAAAAATTTACAACTGGAAGAAAAATCTACAGCCGAAAAAATGGAAGATGCAAACAAAAGCAAAATTTAATGAACATGTGAGTGTAAAAGAATGTTTAATTCATGAATATGCATGTGTACAAAATGGAATAAAAAAGCGAATTGAAAAAGATGTGGAACAAATCGAAAAAACTGAAAAAAAATTGAAAATATCATTTAAAACCAGAACCCCCTGAAGATTGGAAATTGTATCAAGAAACTTCGAAGTTGGGATAAAACTGATATTTAAAAGTTAAGTAATCTTTTCATATAATAATATAATATATATATATATATATATATATGTATCTTAAATATCAGAAGGTCAGTTGAAACTCCTACCTTGGTTTCAATCTTACAGTTTCTTCAGGCCATTTTTTTATCAAATGACCACTTAATGCTTTTTTTATTTAAAAAAAACAAAGAATGCTACATTATTATTTTCAAAAATAAATAAATAAACAAATGCATGACGATCAAACTCATGATGTTGGATGTAACGGAATGGGAGGAGGAGGATCTGGAGAAGGAAGGTAAAGAAGAAAAAGAAAGGAGAAGAGAAGAAAAGACAAGCAATAGAGTTACATTTGTTTACGATACACTTGAAATTGAACAGAAACCATCGGTTGGTTGTACTAGTTCATAAGTCACAAGTCTTTGTGACTGAAGGTTTGGGAATAGTGGTCTTGTTAAAAATATTGATGACACCAGATTAA
>OZ038507.1:56178222-56190722 GCA_964036315.1 Acanthosepion esculentum
ATTGCTAGAAATGCAAAATGGCATTAAATGTGTGTTATATGCACCTTTACATGTTGCTGCTACACTTGTAATAAATTTTGTTGAGTGTCAGTTGGTTGTTTTTCATATAGATGGCCTTGAGAATTTTAAGTTTTTGTTTATTATTTTCATGTTGTAGTCAACAAGTATTTTCCTGAATTGTGAAGGTGGACAGGGATGTGTTTTTAGATATTGTGCCATAGAACTTGTATGCAATAAATGATAATGTTGTGGTTGTTAAGCATATGCACTTACATTTTTGGTCAGAGATCACAGTGGAATGCAGATTTTATCATAGTTACTATAAGTTTATTTTTGTAATTTGCCTCTGAAGATGATCTTGAAAAAAGATTGAAAGTACTTGGGTTAGAAAAACCATGGCACATTTCAGGGTCGGCTCTAGGGTCTCGCTCTCACTCCAAAACTTTGATATCGGTTCCCTTCTCTACTACATGTCAATTTCAAAATTTCCCAACCTGGGGGCCACAAACTCTTGAAGGAAAATGTATGTGTTCATGTTACACCGTTGGTGGAAAATAAGTGAAAGGACTGGGGAGCAAATGTTTTGTGCAAAGATTGATAAGATTGTTGATGAAACATTAATCTATAGGAATTAAATCCTATTTTTCAAAAAAATAAAATCCTACCAGAATGTCTGTTTGATAAACAATAATTGCTATGAAAAATACTGCCGAGGTGAATGTCGTTGTAGACGTACCACATGTTATTTTTGGACCATTTAGAGAATAGAAATAATAACTGTTGTAACCTAGAAAAGGTTACTGAATGAAGAATAATCAAAATGGAAGTTGGAAATGAAATGATAATCTTTATAACATCAACAAAATACAATACTCGCCAGCGGCGTGAAGTAGGTAAACCACTGCTAGTGGTGGACTACTTAGACAGCATATTACCCCCTCTTACAATAGTGTCCAACATATTTATGAGGATTGGGACATACCCATTAGTGTTCATAGGTATGGTATATAACAGAGAGTGAGAACAAATGGAGAGAGAGAGAGAGAGAGAAAGAGAGAGAGAGAGAATGAAGCGGTAGAGAGCAAGAGAGGACGACAGGGTAGAGAGAGAGAGCGAGAGAGAGAGAACGACAGGTAGCGAGAGAGAGAGAGAGAAAAGAGAGAGAGAGAGAATGAAAGGGTAGAGAGAATGTTGTAACCCAGAAAGGGTTACTGAATGGGGAATAATCAAAATGGAGGTTGGAAATGAAATGGTAATCTTTATAACATCAACAAAATACAATACTCGCCAGCGGCGTGAAGTAGGTAAACCACTCCTAGTGGTGGACTACTTAGCATATTATCCCCACTTACAATAGCATCCAGCATATTTATGAGGATTGCAACATACCCATTAGTGTTCATAGGTACAGTATATAACAATAACTGATTTCACTACTCCTGCAAATTCGAGAAAAGGATTTTCGTGAGCCAGTGGGAAATTATTTTCTAATTAATGAAAACCTTCTATTCAAAAAGTTCACATCTCTATGTGAAATTAGATTTTGGATTTCCCTTACGAATATAAAAATTAAAGCATACTGCTTCTCAAAGTTCAAAACAATTTTAGAGGCCAGTTTGATCTACCTATAATCTACCCATACACATGCTCACAATGGAAGAGAGACAGCCAGCAGCCACCAACTAAGGTTTTGTTTATGAACTTACAAGCACATTAGACTGACAGTCATAAAGTAAGTCTGTCCACACATTCCCCACTGCACTATGAACACTTAATTACTTGATAAAACAAATTTCATTGCAAGGAAAAGTGAATATTTTACTGTCATTGTATATTTCTGAAAAGAGTATATAAATGTTATTTCAATTGAAGTTCTGCTTCTATTTTTCCTTCAAAGAATAACTTTTTATGTTTCATTTAAAAGATG
Organism: Acanthosepion esculentum; assembly: GCA_964036315.1. Taxonomy (NCBI): domain Eukaryota; kingdom Metazoa; phylum Mollusca; class Cephalopoda; order Sepiida; family Sepiidae; genus Acanthosepion; species Acanthosepion esculentum. Next base: position 56,180,150 of record OZ038507.1, read on the forward strand.
TGTTGTTAATGTTTGGAATCCCGGCACTCAGATAAAAACAAATGCCTGGGTAGTCGGATCCGGACGAGCCCCATTAAAAATAGATTATGCTGAACAGGCTTGGAAGAAATCCAGCATTTTTGAGCGGCAGTTCAAGAAGAAGCAAGATGTGCATGACGATGCAATAAGTGGGCTGCCAAAAAGGCAAAGAACAGATGCAATTGTAGAACAGTGTGGAACTTGATGCCCTGAGATCAAAGAGTGAGAGTGGGACTGACAGCAGAGGAAATAGGGTATTAGTTGGGATAATGATGTAGCAGATTCTAACAGGATTTGTGAATGAGAAAGATATCCTCAAAGACAGAGCCTTGAATCTTGACATTTTAATTCACATAATGGTGATGCCACCTTCAAAGTAGATCCATTTGGTAAAGCTTTAGACAATAGTGCCTAGGTAAGCACATTTTACTTCCACAAGATAATCCCAGGAATTAAACAGTAAGACTTCATAAGTTGGTATCCATTTATCTCACAAGATAAAGGTAGTGACTTGATTGGTCAAAATTCAGTTCTTTTGTGGTGAAACTACATTACTCTCCAGGGTGCAGGCCTGGGTAATGGTATATATAGGCCATGCAATGCCCAAACTACATGAGACTCTCTCAGTCATTTCAACAAGATCCAAAGGAATACGGGGGGTCTGGTTTGTCTGCAGGAGTTGCTGAGAGGTTGACAATGCCTTTGGGGTTCTACCGCAGATTTTCTGTTTAGATTTACCTCTATAGCCTTTTCTGTTTTGGGATATGACAGCAAGGCAATGGAAGTTTAAAATCAGATTTTTTTCTTCCTCTTTATTCTTTATCTCACATTTCTCTTTCTTTGCTGTCCTTCATTTTCCAGACAGTTTTTATTCTTCGTCTCCTTTTTCTTTTCTTACTTTACAATGTTTTTCTTTTCATTCATCCCTTTTCTATTTCATTCCAATTTTTATTCTTCATCTCTTGTTTCTATTCTTTCTTCATGATGACCTAATTTTCATTTATCCAATTTTTGTTCTTAGTCTCTTTTTTCTTCTTAGTTTACGATGTCCTTCTTTTCATTTATCCTTTTTCTTTTTCACTCCAATTTTTCTTCTCCATTCTTTTTCACTTCCTACTTCATGATGTCCTTCTTTTCATTCATCTTTTTTCTTTTTCCTTCAGTTTTCATTCTTCTGTCTCCTTTTACCCTTCTTTCTTTACGTTGTGCTTCTTTTCATTCACCTTTTTCTTTTTGAATCCAATTTTTATTTTTGGTCACCTTTTTCTCTTCTTTCTTCATGATATCCTCTTTTCATTCACCTTTTTCTTTTTCCTTCAGTTTTCATTCTCTTTCCTTCTTCTTTTCTTTCTTTACATTGTGCTTCTTTTCATTCATTAACAATTCTTTCTTTGTTCTATCTACATTTTCCATATTTATATTTCAGTTTTCCTTCTTTCCTCGTTCAGTCCATCAATCTTCTTCCATGTGTGCTGTTCACCTTTCTTATTTTTGTTGTCTGACATGACTTTTGCTTTGGTCTGGAATATGCCGATGGTTTGGCACATTACAGTGGGTACTTAGCAACAAATTCATGCGGTGAAGTGAACAAATAAAACATAGTAACATTTTTTCTTTAATCAAATCACCCCAAGCAAGGCGGGAGTGCCACTAACATGCAAGGGGTTACAGGGAATGAGACTAAAGAGGAGTGTTTGAGAAAAGGATAGAGGGAAGGACCGGGATCAAGGTCAAGGAATCAGAAGATGTCAATTGACATTACATTTGAAGATTTGAAGATTATAGCTCTCAGGGAAGCAAGTGATAGGAAGGGAGTTACACTGACGGGAGGTGTGAGATAAGAAGTTGTTGGAGTAGAAGAGATGCCTATATTTAGTTCTTTTAACAGTGAAAGGGTGGGACCGAGATGCCAACCTAGTAGCACGCTTAAATTCATGATGACAATATTACGCAAATGTCTGACAGAAACTGCTTGGCACTGTTCAAGAAAGCTGGTCCACTCATAAAAAATAGGGAACAATTTTCTTGGGAAATAATTTTTGCAGAGGATCATTCTGTAGACCTTCCTTAATAAATTTGCGACACTTGTCAGAATCAGATTTTTTTTTTCCTTTTGAATTCTGTTATTTTCCAGATGACGATCCCAAGACTTGAGTAGCATTTCTGAGCTTGACACCATTGTCTTTGAAAGTAACAAAAGAAGCCATATGAATTAAGGGGAATATTAAAGGTACAGTGGAATAATTGTTAGCGCATAGTACCCCAAATTTTTTTCTCTGGGATGCATTTTCAGAATGAAAATTTGTTTGCACCTCACCAAATTTTATGTGTGAAAAAGTGCAGAGAGAGAGAGAGAGAGAGAGAGAGAGAGAGGGGGGGAGAGAGGGAGAGAGAGAGGGAGAGAGAGGGAGAGGGAGAGAGGGAGAGAGAGGGGGAGAGAGAGGGAGAGAGAGAGAGAGAATTTGGATTTGTAGTCAGAACACTATCATTGATAACTCTCTACTCCAATTTGTCGACCCTAATGACTATATTCTTAATACTTGATATCATGCAAAATATTACAATGATAAAATCGGTCAATAATTATTTATAACTATTTATACTGGGACCCATGAATGCAATTACAAGTAATCTATAATAATATTTTAAACTCTGAAATCATATTTATTTTTGGCATATGAATTTTTTAAAACTGTTTCTAAATCTTTGATTGTCTTTCAATCATTCCGCCTCACCTGCTATCCTCTTTCGCCTAACCTATGAGGCTCATTGCACCGTTTGGGATTTAATCCAAAACTGGGGACAAAGTGAACAGATTAAATCATACCTTTCTCAAGATCAGTTGTGTAAAAGTGAAAGCTATGGCCTTGACTGGAATCGGTCAATAGTTATTTATAACTATTTATACTGGGGCTCATAAATGCAATTACAAGTAATCCATAATAATATTTTGAAATCATATTTATTTTGGGCATATGAATTTTTGGGAACTGTTTCTATATCTTTGATTGTCTTTCAATCATTCCGCCTCACCTGCTATCCTCTTCTGCTGCACCTACAAATGCGTGCCGCAGCGTTTGGGAAACATTGGGTTTGCAGCTCGGATTATATTCTCCAGGTTAGTGCTTTGCCATTACCGCTATTTCCTTTCAGTTATTTCTCTTCCTTTTTTGTTTTTAAATCATTTCATGCCAAGCAAGGCAATAAAATCACTAAGATGCAAAGAGTTACTGAGATTTAGAGAGTACGAGAAAAAGAAAAACATTATTATGGACAGAGAGCAATAAAAGAACAAGAATTAAGAAGACGAAAGAGAACACTTGATATTGTATTTAAATTTTTGAAGATCAAAGTTATTTCAAAACTTTAGACAATTTCCTTTAGAATTCTGTTATCTTTTGAATGATGATGCCGAGGCTCAAGTACCATTTCTGAGCTTGACGCCATTGTCTTTAAAATAACAAAATTAAGTCATATGAAATAAGAAGAATATTAGAGTCAAATAGGAGAAATGATTAGCGGTTCAGATTATATCTTCCAGGTAGTGTTTTACCATTACCACTATATATATTTTATTATTATTATTAATGTGTGTGCTAGGTATTATTATTATTATTTCTTTTTCTTATAATCAACAATACAAATTAAAGAGAATATTAGACTAAGGTCTATAGAAGAGAATTTCACAAGTATTCATTTCTTTACTAGAATTCTAACGTCATTCCAATGGTTATTCTGTAATAACTGACTTTTCTGATAGAAATCTTCATCAACAATCAAGATGATCAATCAATTCAACATCCAAGCATTTGTGGTCTTTAAGTTCCCAAACATTTCCTATTATTTTATGGTACTAATCTATTTTATTTTCATGTTCATTTAATCCTAAACAAGTTTTAAAAATCAGTTGTATAAGAAAAAAAAATGTGATTACACCAGTATAACCATAATGAATAAAAATAAAATATTGATACTATTTTTATATATATATATATATATATATATATATATATATATATATATATATATATATATATATATTGATACTATGTTTTTTTTAATCTGAAGTATATGAGGGACTAATGATGAGGAAACATGTGTGTTATATTTAACAAAACAAGATAAGGAATTTATTATCAAGTTTACATATTTGGAGTTGTTAATAGTTTGTTTCAGGAAAAGGAATCAAATATTGGGTTGGTGCATAATTATCAGGCGTTTTTGTAAGTGAGTTATTTGTTAATAAAAATTGTTGTTTTGTTTATTTTTCTAAATAAAAATATTATTTTATTTTCAGGTTATAAAAATGCATGTTGATAATCATATGCTCCGGAATAATCATTTAAAAATGTTATTGTTGAATTGTTATATTTCTTTTTTCATAATATACATTGTTTAAAAAACGACTAATAATTATGCCCCAACCCAATATATTTATATGTATGTATGTATATGTGTCTGTGTATGTGTGTGTGTGTGTGTGTGTGTGTGTGTGTGTATATATATATATATATATTTATATATATATGTATATATATATATATATATATATATATATATATATATATTATTTAATAGCTGAACATTGTGATTTTATTAAATATTGGCTTGGTGCATAATTATCAGGCGTTTTTGTAGGCAAGTTATTTGTTAATAAAAACTGTTGTTTTGTTAAAAACGCCTGATAATTATGCACCAAGCCAATATTTTAAAGTTTGTAGTTTCGATGAATTGTCAAGAAGAGACAATGTTCAGATTAAATCATCGGACACAAAGTAATATTCCAAAATGTTTAAAACAAATTGAGAGAGTTCGTTTTTTACATAAAAGTTACACATCTGCATTTAACTTAAATGAAAAGATATATTTTAAGGTACTTAGCTTTGGAGTTGAATAGAGTTCTTCGAAATTTCCCTGCTCTCATTAGAGGCTGACAATGTATAAGTCTGTAATTTGACACTGGCATTATTCAGACATGAGGAACTCTGCTTCTTTCTGCCTTTTCTCTCTCTCTCTGCCTCTCTCCTTGATTCAACTTTCTCTGTCTATATCAAAAAGCAATTTCACATTGACTCATTACTTTTTTCTCAGTTTGTAAGCCGCCCCGTTTTCCAGTGATCAAAATAAATTTTCACATAGGCTCATTAAAATTTGTCTTGGTCTTTTCTTCAGCCTGCAGCCAATCCCTTTTTCTAGTGGTCAAAATAAATTTTTGCACAGGCTTGTGGATTTGAAAACAGTGAAGAAAAGAGAGTTATTTTTATTTTGTATTCACCACAAATCAAATTCACCCCGTACAAGGCAGTAAAGACACAAGGGGCTACTGAGTGTGAAAGAATTAGAAACAAGAGAAATTATTAAGGAGCAGGAACAATAGACGAGAAATCAGGAAGACAGTAGATAGCGATTGACATTGCATTTAAATCTTTGAAGATCAAACTTGACTAGAGAGTATGGAGTCTGAAGAGACTTCCACAGGTGAGAAGTGCGAGAAAAGAAACTGTTAGCATAGAACTTATGGTTACATCTAAACATTTCAACTGTAAATTGATGCGACCTTGTTGCTAATCTAGTACTGCGCTTAAATTCATAAAGTCTTGGTGTGGCAGAGAGCAATGGTCACCCTTGAAATATTAATAATTATAGTAATATAGAATTTTATTTACAGATGGGGAAAATAATCTGGGTGAAGTTTGTGCCCAGAGAATCTGTGCTTTGTCAGAATTATTAATAGAAAATGTCAAAACTATAGTGTTTATATGAACTATGGAATACTAACTGGGAAGAAGAGACTGTTCGTTTAATCATGAAGGGGAGAAGTCAGTAATCGGGTTGTATTCTAAGTTACCAACACCCTGTTTTTTTAATCGCTACCACCATGTTTATTTAAGCACATGTTTGTGTGAAAACAAACAGTTGAGACAGTCAAGTTGAAGTGAATCGAAGTTGACAAGGTCAGAGAGAGAGAGAGAGAGAGAGAGATAGAGAGTGCAAGTGTTTGCTTGCTGCTGAAATAATTACGGCAACTACTAAGAACAAAAAGGGTGAACCTGAAAACTATTTCTCTCCTTTCGGAATTATTTGCCATATTTATTTTTTTTCTGGACCTTATTTCATATAAACTACTTTCTTGTAAAAGAAGCATTATTCTTTTTGTAACAATTTCTTCCTTATATACATATACATTTTTCCTTGGACTCGAATCAACTTGTTCATATTTTATTTTTCTGCTTGGCCTGATTCTCGCCCCAACAAACTTGCAGGTAAACCAGCTGAATCTTCCAGGATCTATGATTTGTTAATTGAACTCCAGGATCAAAAAAATCACAACGTGGCTGGAAAGTGGAATCAAATCAACATTGTGAACCGGAGATTTTGATTGAACCTGTAATACTAGACCGGGACAGGTCCAACAGCCGGTCTTGTAGAGTACATCGATCCAGTGGGGTCAGGATAGGTATTATATAGGTACCATATCAGAAATTCATCTGAACAATTACCATGAAAATGTTTATAGAAAAAGCACAGGGACCGTGAGAAAGTGACTGAAGTTGTGATGCCAGGTTAGGACGAATAGTATTACTGATTCTTCTTTTGATTTTATCAAGGATCTCTAAATATATAGCAGGAGTACTGGAGCATGTGTGGCAGCAATATTCAAAGTATGGACGAATAGTACACTTATAGATATGTAAGATAGATTCTGGAGATAAAAATTGTCAAGCATGACACAGTGAACCAAGTTCCTTAGCAGACCTAGCAATGGATTTAATATAGTCTTTAACATTAGCCCGAGAAGGTGCAACAAGTCACTGTCCTGGAGGTTAGCATCAGCCATACTGATGGAAGGCAGAAAGCTGTCTTTCAAATGATTAATACAGAGCAGTTTTATTTTGGAGGCATTAAAATTAACAAGCCATTCCTTGTTCTAGTTAATAATGAACTGTAGGTCATTTTTGAGATCAGCTACCAATTTGACCGCATCAAACTGATCAGACTTACTATTAAGACAGAATTAAACCGTTGTGTCATCCACATAGATACAAAGTTGAGAGCTGTCGAAGCAGAAACAATGTCATTAATAAATTGACTACCAGAAGTTAAATATGAAATCTGATTTTATTTTAGAAGGTGGTGGGAAGTCGTTCATAATAGTGATAGGTATAAAATCCTTCTGCGACTTTTTACAGAGTTATCAAAACTTAGTTGCCTGTTTAGAAATGTCAAGTTTGAAACTGTTCTTAACGTCATTGACGTCTGTTCATGAAAACAGACTTTTATTTTCATTTTACAGATTAAATTAGGAAAAAAATGGTTATACAGGTGTTTATAAAGTCTCTTTATAATTTCAAAAATATATTACAAAGGCAATTGATGAGATATCTGAAGCAGATTTGTTCTATGTATGCAGTAGTTGTTCAAAGTTTTAAAGCACATTGCATTCGTGTATTTTAGGTACCCTGTTGATGAAAGAGGCACTGTTAAATGAACCTAAAATGGCTACTCCTCAAGAAAAGGCACAATGTGTGTCATGGTTTATCGAAACATAATTTAGATACACTGACTCAGCGAAACTATAAAAATAAGTATGGAAGATATTCACCGACACGTCCAGCATGGCACAATAAATTTATGGGGACAGAGACAGTTAATATGCTAACATTAGATCACATTATGGGCTCTGGAGTGGTGCAAACAAAATTGCATTATAAATTGATACAACATTTTGATTGATTGATTCATTTTTTACAGTTTATCAACCCTTTTCAGGTTATTTAAAGCCAGAAAATATTTTATATGTTTTATTCTAAGGAAATATTTTAAACAAACAATAGTTTGTCAGAACAGTTTTTTTTTTTCATTTTTTCTTGCAAAAATATTTTCTGTCATTAAAGAACAAATTGATGCATACATTTTAAAAGTAGGGTCACTGCGTCTTTTTACAGAGTTATCAAAACTTAGTTGCCTGTCTAGAAAGGTCTAGTTTGAAACTGTGCTTACATCATTGGTATCTGTGTATGAAAACAGACTTTATTTTCATTTTTCAGATTAAATTAGGAACAAATGGATATACGATGTGTCTATAAAGTCTCTTTACAATTTCAAAAATATATTACAAAGGCAATTGATGAGATGTCTTAAGCAGATTTGTTCTATGTACTCAGAAGTTATCAAAGTTTTTAATCACATTGCATTTGTGTATTTCATCTATCCTGTTGATAAAAGCGGTACTATTAAATGAACCCCTAACATTTCCAGACTGGTGGATTGAAAGCGATGGCTACCTCGTTGATCAAATATCACTGCCCTAGATTTTTTTTCTATGGGGTTATGTTGAAGATATCGTATATTGAACAAAGATACGGGACATCACTGATCTGAAGCAAAAGATCACTGACGCCATTGCCATCACTGATGAGGCTATGCTGCAGCAAACACGGCAAGAAATTGGGTACCGTCTTGATGCACTTTGTGCAGCTAATGGCGCCCATAGAGAAGCGTATTAAATTAGTTAAAAAAAAAACTTTAATATCTACTCCTCATTTTGTAACAATTTCCACATATTTTGTCGGTTGATTTGCTTTTGTAATAGTCACAATCCTCACTTTTTAAACTTAACAAATTTTGAAATCATTTCTATGTCACTATCGGGATGACGCTTTCCACCCTCCTGCCCCTTTCCTCACAGAAACAAAGTTGCAAACCTATCACTACTCTGTTCCTATTTCCATGTCAAATGTTCAAGTTTCATCCTTTAGTTTTTGCCAGCTTTAGTTTCTTACAGCTGTGACTCACCATGCCACATCTTCAGAATCAAATCAACCTCATTCCCTTTGTATTCCATTTGTAAGGAGGAAGTTTCACCTCAACAGTGTCTTCCAAAGATCTGCTAATCTGTGGAACAGACTATGGTGTGGATGATTATTAGCAATAATACTAACTTGAATTTTAATTACCATTAGATAAAGTATAGTCAGGCATTATTAATTTTTGACGAGTAGTTGTTTAATTTTAATTTTAGTAATTTTTTATTTCATTAGTAACATTAGTAGTAATATTATCTTGAATTATATTATTATTGGATGAAGCATTGTCAGCTATTATTCAGTTTTTGACTACTATTATTTTCATCTTAATTTTACTGACTTCTTATTAAATTAGTAGCATTAGTAGTAATATTAAATTGAATTTTATTAGTTAGATGAAACATTGTCAACCGTTATTCATTTTTGACTAGTATTTCTTTCATCTTAATTTTACTGACTTATTATTAGTAGCATTAGCAGTAGTATTATCTTGAATTTTATCATTATTAAATGAGGCATTGTCTGCTGTTATTAAATTTTTAATATTATTTCATTATTTTTAATATTATTAATAATATTATTAAATAATAATATTATTAAATTAATAATATTAAATTATTTCATTATTTTTAATATTATTTCATTATTTTTAATATTATTTCATTATTTTTAATATTATTAATAATATTATTAAATAATATTATTAAATTAATAATATTATTAAATTATTTCATTATTTTTAATATTATTCCAGTATTTTTAATATTATTTTATTATTTTTAATATTATTAATAATATTATTAAATAATAATATTATTAAATTAATAATATTATTAAATTATTTCATTATTTTTAATATTATTTCATTATTTTTAATATTATTTCATTATTTTTAATATTATTTCATTGAAAATATTCATCTAATAATGACAACCATTGATCTTAGCTCAACAAAACATTTGTAACTATGAGGAAAGTCAAAATCAGTTTTTTGATATTTACAAGATAGTTCAGATTGAGACATTCCAGCTTTGAGAAATTACATAGTGCATTAGAAATTACATGGCGCATTAAAAATCTCATACAGTTTATATTAACTCATTTATGCCGAACATCCTCAAAAAAATGGGGATAGTGGGTTATACAAGGTTGTCCAAAAGTCTTGTCACCCCCTACATAATATCATTTTCTATTTCAGATGACTGGCATGAGCTCTTACAGTTTGGAAGAGAGGGTAAGGGGGACATGACTTTCGGAACACCCTGTAGTTAAAAGCCTATAATTAATACAGGATTTTCTCAAAACCTAAAATTGATAGGCATTTTTATGAACCTATAATTCATACTGGACTTTTTATAGACCTATAATCAATACTGATTTTTTTTATAAACTTATAATTAATACCTGAATGCTTGGGTAGTTTAATGTATATATTGATGCAAAAAGTGAAACTGACAGGCTGAGTTCAAATTCTGAGCTCGTCTAGTGCATTCACTTTTGCATTACTGACCTCAGTCGCGTCTCTCCCTATCTGTGTGTTCATTACTGAGCAGACTGAGCTCTTTATCCTTGGCAATCTGTGAAGAGTCGTGATCACCTATTTCCTGAAAGGGCAGAGCATAATAAAATATATATGTATATTCATATTGTTGAACCTCCTTTCACTTTCCTCATAGTTACAAATGTTTTGTTGTGCTCTCTTTCTCTCTCTCTCTCTCTCTCTCTCTCTATATATATATATATATATA
>OZ038507.1:56193222-56318222 GCA_964036315.1 Acanthosepion esculentum
ATAATATAGGTTCTATGTAATGTCCAGGGTGGTCCGAAAGTCTTGTCACCACTATATATTATAATCTTCTATTTCAGACAGCTGACATGAAAATGATTGTCTTCATACAGACCTTCTCGATGTGTGACAGCGTCAATGAAAATGAATAAACTGAATCCAGTACTTGTGCTTTGTATTAAGGCATTACTTATTCTTCTAGTGTTCTCATTATGTTTTGGTAGTGGGTGACATTACTTTTGGACCACCCTCTACCATGGCCAAGAAATGGGGGATGTGTTTAATACTAAAGAACACTCCAAAACTGATCCCTCACTTTTTATCATCTTTTCATTTGATTACCTATAAGGATGTTTTGTAATTTCATCTATGAATCCACAGGGTGTTCTGGCCAAGAAATGGGGGATGCGTTTAATACTAAAGAACACTCCAAAACTGATCCCTCACTTTTTATCATCTTTTCATTTGATTACCTATAAGGATGTTTTGTAATTTCATCTATGAATCCACAGGGTGTTCTGAATGTTTTGTCACCCCTACATAATATAATTTTCTATTTTTCAGATGGCTGGCACGAAAATGATGGTGCTCATATAGACCTTCTCGATGTGTGACAGCGTCAAATAAACTGTATCCAGTACTTTGTATTACTGTATTACTTGTTCTTCTATTGTTCTCATTACCTTTTTTGGTAGGGCGTGACAAGACTTTCGGCCCACACTGTAGCTCTTGCAGATGAATTATTATTTAAACAACATGTTTAACAAGAAAACTCACGTTATATCTCTCTGACCATAGCTCAATTAGGTCTCATTTAAATACTCATATAGACCTATCAAACTCTATCTGTAACATACTCGTTGATAATATAAATATAATAGCATCACTCACAAGTAAAAAAAAAAGGCTAAAAATAATGGAAGCATTATTAATAAAAAAACAAAAACAATGCTCAGTACTGTCAACTATGATCACGGCCACAATGTGATGACCGTGTTTGGAAAATAAAACATTCCTGTAACTCTAGATACATAGATAAAACAATCGATATATTCAGTTAAAATTTAAATAAAATTCATCCTTGATAATGGCTAAAAGTATAGGCAAAAGCGCGTGGAAACATTCGGACAATTTTTATATAATTTATGTCCTGAAAAGAAAAAACAAAAGATACGAACACATGAGAAATTCCAGTTGAATCCATTACATTCACTTATGACCTACTGCGGGAAAAAATCTGTCTCGTTAGTCATGTATCGAAAGATACATGATCGCCTAAGCGATCACGTATCACGTATGGCACACAATTGACTGACCCTTGGGAAAGGTATGAATCCTCTTCTCCACTCAGCTATTGGTAAGTAGCAGGACAGACCAGGTTCTATAGCCTTGGATGGCAACTGGTCTACCTCAGAAAGAAATGGCAACCTACTTCAGGAAAAAAAAATCTGACTCGTCAGTTATGTGTCGAAAGATATATGATCGCCTAAGCGTGTATCACGTATGGCCATCACGTGTATCACTTATGGCACATAACTGACTGAGAAATTATATATAAAAAAAACCTCAACCACAGAACCTTGTCCGTCGTTTTAAATAAAACTTGTATAAAAGAGGGATTGCTACCCAAATACAGAAATTTTAATTACATGATATGGTAGCCAATAAGGAAAATAACACTACAACAATCAGAAAATAAGATTGTCTTACGATAAATAACAATGGCTAAAAATAAAATTCAACATTTAAACAATGAAATTCAAAAACATAATTTGATACTTAAAAAGTCGTTGATCAAATCCGAATCTAATGAAGTACTATACGATATCAAATTAAGTATTAATAATAATGGACTTAAAAACAGACAAAAATAATTACTAAAAAGCTTTGCAACTTATACCAAGAAAATATTCTATTTCCCAGCAGCAGTGATAAATATATAAACCTATCCAGTCATAAACTAACAGATGACCAGAAGGATTTCCTAAATCTGGGACCAAATTGCCATCTTCAGTCTACATTTGACCTCCTCACAAAGAAGACTGAAAGTGAAATCTTACACCAATTATTATCCCAACTGGAAAATGACAAATTAATAAAACTCCAACCAAACCTCAAAGATCTTGTCAAAGCAGAAGGTCTAAAAGATCACATTCCTCGCAATAGTTATGAACTCAAAACAACTGCAAAAGAACTAAAAGCAATCCTAATATTGTCAGCAGAGGAGCTGATCAATCCAATACTTACGTAATTTTGGACAAACTGGATTATTACAGAAAACTACAGCACTTCATTGATGATCGATCTAAATTTACAAAATTAACTAAAAACACCACTGACACTCTAAAGATTTGTTAACAAACTCATCAGTGCTGATGTAGGATCCTTGAAAATCAATAAAATTATTAGAAATTACCAACCAGGATACCTATACGGAAATGTTAAAATACACAAACCCAGATACCCATTAGGTCCTATCATTTCACACATACCAACACCAATTGTCAAAATTTCTCAATGATATTATTACTCCATATCTACCTACCAATTATAGCAGAAAATCAACCCATGAATTTCTGCAAATCCTTCACTTTTCAAAAACAAACCAAGTCTTTCTAACGTCACTCGACTTAGAAAATGTATTTATAAATGACCCTGTTGACGAAATCATTGATATAATCACTAACACTGTATATAACAATAATTTAATATCCACCTCCAACCATAAAACCCAATGCTCTCAAAAAATTATTGCATGCATGCACTACTAAAGTCCCCATAACAGTAAAATTTATACTCAAACTAATGGAGAAAGTATGGAAAATCCTCTCGGTCCGTGCTTCTCTAACTAATAGATGTCCTACGTAGAAAACAAGGTTTTTCAAAAAGTTACTAAACTGAAACTATATCTTCGCAATGTAGACGATATTTTTATTTTAGCCGAGAAAAAAAAAAATCTCAAAATTACATTCGAAAAGAAATTCCGCCCTCAACATTACTTATGAACTTAACCAAAAAAAAATAAACTCCCATTCTTGGATGTTCTTGTGGAGATTAGTAATAATATATTAACTAATTCATTATATAAAAAAATCACAAGTAAAAACTCTTGCCATCTTAATTTTACTAGTCAATGTCCTCTAAAATAAAAAATAGGTGTTATTAAAATTTTTCTTATAAGAGTGAACAAGAATTCATCCTCTCGCCCGATTTTCTTTAAAGAACTTAATAACGTGAAACAAATGCTTGTTAATAACGGTTTTCCAAACTATCTTATAGACTGCTATAATAGACATTTTCGAAGGTAACCAATAACAGCACCCAACACAGAAAAAAAAAAACAAAAACAATAGCATTAATATTTTCTACAAAATTCAAATGTATAATAACTATAAGCAAAACGAATTTTCACTTAGAAATATCATAAAGAAATACACAACTCCAGTTGACAAAAAGAAGAAATTTAAATTATTTATTATAAAAAATTTAAAACTGCTAACCTCATCGTCAAAAATAATAATTCATCTGCAAGATCCAAGTTACAGAGAACTAATATTATCTACGAATTTACATGTCCCTTAAGGAACTGTGTTCCTGACTAATCCAAATTTGTAAATATGGATATACTACAACATGTTTAACAAGAAGACTCACGTTACATCTGTCTGACCATAGCTCAATTAGGTCTCATTTAAATACACAGGGAGACCTACCAAACTCTATCTGTAACATACTCATTGATAACACAAATATAATAACATCATCCACATGTACAAAAAGGCAAAAAATAATGGAAGCATTATTAATAAAAAAAGAAAAAGCCAACACTGAATAATATCAACTATGAACACGGTTACAATTGTTTTAGGTGGCCCCATAGATAAAAATCCAAAGGATTGAGTTCGAGGGGCCGTGAAGTCCATGGAACCGGTCCTCCCCTACCTATCTGGCTTTCATGACAGATATCAGCCAGTGTATCGCGAACAATGTGACTAAAATGTGCTGGAGCCCCATCATGCATGAGCACATACGTCCTCGTATGAGCAGGGGTACATCCTCTAGCGGGTCTGGAGGTGTGTTCGAAATAAAGTTCCTGTAGACTGCTCCTGTAAGACGTGCTGGGATAACATATGGACCTGTTGCGGGAGTATGCTGGTCGGGTGTTTAGGCGGAAAACTCGTATCTCCCGAAATGTTTATCCCACAACAAATATGCCAGACTTGCATATGAGTCTTGGTAATAGAATTATATTGTATGTATGTAACAAAACAATGAACATACATGAAAACATTTAAAGACCAGTGAATTGTTTGTGTATGTAAAATGTGTGTAGAAGTCCTAGAGAAAACGACGTTGTGTATGTACGTGCGTGTGTGCACTTCCCAATGGGAAATGCGTTTTTACGATAGACCTACATCCTAGCATGTCTAAGGAAAATAGGAAAAAGAGAATGATAGAAAATATTACAGTGTATTTTTTGGTTCAAAAAGCGTCCCCTTGTGGCGTTTTTTTAGTTAGGAAAATAAGTGGGGTTAACTCCACAAACCTACTAGTCAGCTACAATTCCAGCCCACGCATTAATTGTAAACTGATGTATTTTACGATTCTTCAGATATAACTTTATTCAATAAAAAAAACCTCTTCTTATGAAGAGCAACGATATAAAATTTCAAAATCACATTGCAATTATTTTTTTAAGTGTAGTTTTTTTTTTCGGTCCAATGTGAAAGTAAATAATTTTTTATTAAATTATGGAAGCACCAACTGCCAGAAAAAAAAATTGAATTTTATTGAATTATTTTTGGTAAGGTTCAAGATAAATTTTCAGTATACTCACACTTGATATTGTATACATTTTTTTTTTTTTTTTTACTGAAATAACATCTTCAGGATTTTTTTCTTTATATAACTAAAAAAAAAAAAACAAAAAAAAAAAACAAACTCTCAAAGACCGCCAAAATTTAAAAGTACGCACAAAGATATTAAAAATGATGTGGGTTGAAACAGACACCCCAGAAATATTTTTACACAAAGTTTTCTGATAAAATAAATGCACTATACAATTCCTTCATTAATAAATAAATGCTGAACATTTTGCTTGAATCAGATAATTCCCTGGTTTTTGGCATATTTTTTTAACAGGTGGTAGCCATATTTTGCTTTCAATTCGACCCCCCCCCCCAAAAAAATAAACACATCCATTTTGGTGGCACCTAGTTTTAAAAGAAAAAAAAAAAAAAAAAACAGGGCGTCTATTCAAACACGAGTATCCTCAACAAAATATTATTTGTTGGATTAATAGGAAATATTTAATTTAATTTTAATACCAGATCATTTTACTAGCCTATACCGGATTATTAGATACCACCAAAATGGAAAATCCGTGGCGGCACCTACGGATATTTTTAAAGCCTACTGGGTTTTTATTTTTATATCTAATATTTTAGTACAGTGTGGATTAATGGGCTAAATGGCTGGGTTAGAATGTTTAACATACAAGCGCTATTTGGAATCCATGTTTCAGGGAATGAAGAAGAAAAGATAGCGGAAGGAAAGTGCAGGGAGAACGAAATAAGAGAGAAGAGAAGTGGGGGAGAAAATGGTTTGGGTGGGGGCTAGTAAAATAAAAAATAAAAAAAGAGGGAGTAAAATAAAAGTAATATGAGCGAAAAAGGATCGGAGGAAAAGACAGAGAATGAGAGAAACAAAAAAGATAGAAAGGAAACGTAATAATATTATTAACAAACAGTGATTGCTATTATAAGGAATTGAGGCGGGAAAGTCAGTGAGTGTCAGTATAAGTATAATAAAAATATATTCGTTCTTTTGATTCAAATTGACTGATGATAGAGTATAGATGCAGGGAAAATTAGATTCATGCCTTTAAAATAGAAAAAAAGAAGAAGAAAAAAAAGAAACAAGAAACGAGAAAGTAGCAGCATTTTCCTTCCATTTTTTTTAGGTAAAAATGACACCCACGATTTCGCGAAGATCATTTCCAGAAATATGAATTTCCTGTCATCATTTTTTGCATTGTATAACAAATATATTCGTATCCGTATATCATCAAGTCTGGTAAAAGGCTATATTCTATAGCGTTTCAAAAACAAGTGTAACGTTAAGGCTTATTTATAATAAAATTTATACTACTAAATTTGTTCGTTTATACTTGCTTCCATGAGTGTTTAAAAGGTTAATTCAAATTGATTGGTGAGAGGATAGAGACAGGGAAAATTAGATTTATGCCTTAAAAATAGATATTCGAAAAAAAAAAAAAGAAAGAGACAGAGAGACGAGTATCATTACTTCTCTGCTGATGGCATTTGGTAAAAATGGAACACACGATTTCGCGAAGAGAATGGCTAATAATAATACGCAGAGTTCTGCCACCATTTCTTGCATTCCATAAACAAATAATGCATATGCCATCAAGTCTGGTAAAAGGCTATATTTCGTAGAGCATAAAAAAATAATCAAACGTGTCGTTAAGGCTTATAAAAGCATTAGTAACTAAACAGTGTGATACAGTCTTCCTTTCTAATTTCGTTTTGTCCTCTTTTCTCACCTGTAAACTTGATCTTTTTAAATATCACTGATTAATTTACAAGTGTGTCTGCATTTGAATAAAAAAAACAAACTAAAAGGCAAAAATAATGTTATAAGAAAAGACAGGAAAATAAAATTAAACTGCAGTCCAATACAAAATAAGACTTAACAGCGCCAAAAAAACATTAAGTAAAAAAAAAAAAATGACCGTTTAATTAATGTTATAATAATTAATTAAAGAGTCCAGAATTGCGCTCACTAGAAAGAGAAGTTATTTGAGTGGAATTAAAAAAGAAATTGGAAAAAATAAAAATAAAGAACTAAAAATAAATAAACAAACAAAAATAAATAAACAAAAATAAATAAAAAAAAATAAACAAAAATAAATAATCATAAATAAACACATTTGGCGTCTGGTTTTGAATTCAATGCACAAAGGACACGCATGTATGCACGCATTGCAAACAGGGTGACACAAAAAATAAAATGTTACCGTTATACTATGAGATGGCTATACCTAATGCAAAAAATATTAAGGGTTAAAATCAGATATCAAATTTTTAAAAATTCTGTGTCGATAATATAAATTAAATATACATTTGGGTAGCTAAACTTCTTTTATACAGTTTTCAATTTTCATTGAAGATGACTGACAAAGTACTTCGATTATTAACCGTTTTATATTTTTCTATCCCGAAAAGAAAACACGTATGTAAGAAAAAATATAATAAAAAGCTTAGTTAATCGCAATGTCTTTTGTCAGTAATCTTTAAAGAACCTCATAAAAAATTAACATTTTCTTAGATATGTTAAAAACAGTGTTTCTTTTTTGTTTTAATTTTTGTTTTACGTTTCCATTCAACTTTTCTTGATCTTTTATAAAACATCAAAAGTTAAAATTGTAATGAAAAAAAAAAAAGAAACGGAAAATTATTTTTTCTGTTGAATTATTCTGAAAATTCTAAAATGGCAGTGTAAATGATTTTAAACTTTAAATTCATTTTTAATCAAAATTTTGAATGTTCTAAAAAGGTGTAAAAAATTTAATTAAATATTCAAAAACATATTTTGATCTTTTCTCTTTAGTAATATATAGCATAAAAGACTTTGACGATATAAAACTATGATTCCATTACGTTTGGAGCATGTTTTCATCACGGTATGCTTATCTTTTAGCGATTTTTCGCGGATGTACCTATTTTAGAGACAAATGATAGAGCTCAGATTAATAGCATTGCGATGAGGACAAATTTAGTCTTCTGTTCAGTCTCCAGCTTCCACAAAAAGTTTGAGATGGTTGAAGCCTTCCCTGCTTCTAACCCATCAGACCACCTTATTCCCCAGGTCCCCAAGGCGCGGTGGACGCACTGTGTTCAGTTCAGTCATAATAAAAATGCGCAAATTTTAGGCTTTTTTTAGAGGCTTAACGTTTTTACCCCGACAGAGTCAACCATACACAGAAAATACACGCCCATACACACACGTACATCACAAAGAAACGCAAATACATATGCACATAGATACACAAGAAGCATGACTCTGTAGTGTACGCACACACGTCCACATACACTGGCGGCAATGCTTATGTATATATAATCACTGTGAAAACATAGGTTGAATTATTGAATCAAGTTGAAATTATCGACATTACGCCACTTTTCTTTTTTTCAATTAAAATAAAACCGGATTTCATTACATTTTTTTGGTTATTAATAGGTTTAAAAATCATAAAAATAGTCAACAGAATTAGATGAACCTTTCCCCACACGCCCACACATTATATATATATATATATATATATATATATATATATATATATATATAAACAATATCGACAAAGACAAAATAGTTATTTTCCAATTAAACAAGAAAATAAACAATCTATTTTTATCTCACGCAAGACGACGAGGAGGAAAGGGAAGAGAAGCAATATAATGAGGGCGTGTTTGGGAGAGTAAACGCGAATGATAGGGAGGGGGAAAATGAAGGGAGAGAGAAAGAGTGTGACAGGAGGTAATGAAGAAGGTCGTGTGAAAAGGTGGGAGGTAATATAGAAGAGGGTAGAAGTGGGAGGAGAAGGAATCCTCTGCCAGCACCCCCAACAGCCCACCTCGCCCCGCCAAAAAAAAAAAAACATGACGAAGAACAACATAAAAAAACGCACAAATATACAAAAACAAAACAAAACAAAACAACAACAACAAAAAAAAGCAGTTAAATTCAGAGAACTTGACTGTCCACACACGATTTTGGTTGATTTTTCTTTAGATGTGGAATCAACACATACAGTGGAAGGAAAACATATTTGTAAAAGCTTAAAAGTCAGTGAAAAAAGGCTTACACACTTCTGCACACACACACGCGCACACACACACACACACACACACACACACACACACACACACACACACACAAACACACACACACACACACACATGCACACACACACATGCACACCCCGTGCGTATATATGCAGAGACAAAATGCAGAGTTTTATGCCGTGACAAAATTTAAAATCACATCATGCCGACTCGCAGCCATTTATTTATATTTTTATCTATTCTTTCGGTCTGTGACGGATCTTTGTCAAGACTGGCAATAAGCGTAACAGCTTTCCGCTGCCGCTACTATGTGGACACCTAGGAGGAGTTATGGAAGAATCATATTATCTGTATCCTTATAGACACAGACACCAAATAGAGATATTGTGCGCGCGCGCGCGCACACTCACATTCACACACACACACACTTACATTCATACACGCACACATACACATATTCACACACACACACACACTTACATACATACACGCACACATTCACACACACATATTCACACACACATCGGCATACTTATTTAATTGGTTCTTCCAGTCGAACAGAATATGGCACAAGGCCATTTAAAAAGTGTGAATCCTACATATATATGGGTACTTGTGGGTTATCTGTCGCCACTATTTAAATTAATTTTCCAACTTTTTCACAAATACAGGTGTATAAAAATATACTATTCCAAATATTCATTTAGCAGTTTAAATAAATAACAAAACAATTAATTAAAAAACAATTTAAAAACATTTTAAGTGCCATCTAACTTTGGGAAAAAATGTATGACAGTGGAAAAAGTTTTCTTGTGACACATTTCGTCCTTTGGGATTTCATCGGACTAAATTTGTTATGTTGGTGCGACTACGCATGCGCAGGAACCGGGGATGCTGGGAATTTTAAATATTTTTAATTTAATTTTATTTATTTATTTATTGGTTGGTTTGGTTTTTTGGGGTTTTATGGCATATCAACCACTATGGGTTATTTAATGCCAGATCCAGTATTTACTAGATATATCAAAAACGTAGAGCTGGCAACATCATTGTTTCAAAAACGTATAGCTGGCAACATCATTGTTTCAAAAACGTATAGCTGGCAACATCATTGTTTCAAAAACGTATAGTTGGCAACATCATTGTTTCAAAAACGTATAGCTGGCAACATCATTGTTTCAAAAACGTATAGCTGGCAACATCATTGTTTCAAAAACGTATAGTTGGCAACATCATTGTTTCAAAAAAGTGTAGCTGGCAACATCATTGTTTCAAAAACGTATAGCTGGCAACATCATTGTTTCAAAAACGTATAGCTGGCAACATCATTGTTTCAAAAACGTATAGCTGGCAACATCATTGTTTCAAAAAAGTGTAGTTGGCAACATCATTGTTTCAAAAACGTATGGCTGGCAACATCATTGTTTCAAAAACGTATAGCTGGCAACATCATTGTTTCAAAAACGTATAGCTAGCAACATCATTGTTTGAAAAAAGTGTAGTTGGCAACCTCATTGTTTCAAAAAAGTGTAGTTGGCAACATCATTGTTTCAATGTGCTGGAAAAGACCTGGATGTTCACTATTTTCCTATAGCTGGGACTCCAACAGGTGCTACCACCCCGGTTCAGGGTGGACCTGGGAACACCAGCAATTAAGAGGTGGTTCCACGTTTCCTCAAAACCTCCTGATCAGAGGCCTTGCTGTTGTATGCAGTTTAACGTTGTACCCAGGACGTTATTTATTTATTTTTCTTAATCTAACTTTATAAAAAAGCATCAATAAGTAAATAAAATGGTGGCGATAGACGACCCACAAGAAACGCATTTCAAAAAGTGACGATAGATAACTCATAACTAGCCATATGCGATTAGTAATAAAATTTGCTCTCGACGCTTTCCTTTTGGGACAGGCATCAGGGAAAGACATCGACACTCATTTATTTAGTACAATGGGAGAGATATTGCCTGGGGAGGGGGAATGAACCTTTGGGGTTGAACTATATACATATTATTTCAAGAATATCAGCGATCAGGCATGTATATAAACTGTTAAAAATATTGTTATATAAAAAATATATATATAGTAAGACTCAGATAGAAAGACATTATACAACAGGCGCATGGTCTTACGCACACATACGAAATTTGATAAAAAAATATCGGGGCTGTTACTATGGTAACGAAGCTAAAGTACGAAGAGTGAAGCCGATTGGCACAGACTGACCTTGAACGCTGTCACGCATGCACAGTAAGCTATACAGTTCTTGCTCACTTCCGTTGTTTATAGCAGTGTAAGGAAAGTGTGTAGAGTGTGGTCGCCACTGAGGTCACATCAGTGACTATGCTTTGTGCAGCAGTTTTTGGCTAAGAACAATATTTCCCAGGTCTGACAACCGCCATATTCCCCAGATCTCGTCCCTTGCGACGTTCTCCTCTTTAAAAATCAAATCCAATTTGAAAGGAACCAAAGTCGATGAAATCCAAGAGAATGTAACGAGGCAGCTGTTCGCTATGCCAAAAATGGAGTTCCAGGAATGCTTCCATCAATGGAAACGACGTTGGATAAAGCGTGTGGCTTCAGAAGGGGGACTACTTCGTAGGAGATTAAATGCTGAATTGATATGTATTGTAGTTTTCTTTTTGGCCAGACCTTCGTATGCAGAACTCCCCTCAATACAGGTGGCGTCTGGCTTAGTCATTCCAGTAGAGATGTTTCGAATGATAAAATAAGACCGGTAATTCACACGTACGACCGGAATTTCTCTTTTTTTTAAAAATTTTTTAAACCCATTTTAAACTAATATCTTTTTTTTTTTTTCATTATTTTGTAAAAGCGGGGATTTCATTGAAAAATTACGGAAATTTTTCAAGTTTACCATCCCGATGAGCTGTTTTCGCTGGTTCCAAGACTTTAACATGAATTTAAGCGTTCAACTAGGCTGGCATCTCGCTCTCACCCTTTCACTGCCGAAACTGTTAAATGTTGCCGTCTCTTCTACTCCAATAACTTCATGTCTCGCACTTCCCGCCTGTGGAACTCCATCCCCTTTTCTTGTTTCCCCGACAGCTATAATCTCCAACTATTCAAACGTAATGTCAATCGACGTCTCCAGATGCCTTGACCTATCCTCCTCTTCATCCTTTCCTCTATAACTCCTCTTTGTTTTCGCTTCAACTCTCTGTAGCCCTTTGCGTGCTAGTGGCTTCTCGCCTTGCCTGGGGTGGAACGCTTAATAAATAAATAAATAAATAAATAAATAAATAAAATACAATAAGAAATTTAAAAAAAAATGATGCAATATATGGATAAAAGGTGTCATTTTCTTTGTTTTTTTTTTTAGATATGGGTTAATAAACGCGGAAGAAAATAATAGTGGCACGGAGAATTTGAAATTAATTATTAATCATTATTAATCATTAAGCCGTGATTATTAGTAATAATTTATATTTATTAATTTATTATTAATCATTATCATACGATTCTCCTTGTTCCTTCGTTCCTTAGTGCGTTCTTTAGGCCCTATCATTACCTCGGATAAATAATAGGCTATTACGTTTTGATTTCGAGGAAAAACGGAAAAGACATATCAGAGACGCTGTTGGTTTTAATGAGAAAGAAAGAAAGAAAGAAAGAAGGAAAAAAGAGAGAAAGAAACAGGAAAAATAGAAAGAAAGAAAGAAACAGGAAAATAGAAAGAAAGAAAGGAAGAAACAGGAAAAATAGAAAGAAAGAAAGAAAGAAACAAGAAAGAAAGAAAGAAAGAAAGAAAGAAAGAAAGAAAGAAAGAGGAAAAATAGAAAGAAAGAAACAGGAAAAATAGAAAGAAAGAAACAGGAAAAATAGAAAGAAAGAAAGAAACAAGAAAGAAAGAAAGAAAGAAAGAAAGAAACAGGAAAAATAGAAAGAAAGAAAGAAAGAAGAAAGAAAGAAACAAAGAAAGAAACAAGAAAGAAAGAAAGAAAGAAAGAAAGAAAGAAACAGGAAAAATAGAAAGAAAGAAAGAAAGAAAGAAAAGCTAGAGGAGGCAATAACTCTTTAATGTGTTTAACATCTGCTTCGGTGAAATGGAAAAACCTTGCCAATTTTCTATCTTTTCATTTGTACCCTCTTATTTCTGGCCAGTCTGCATTTTTATGATTGTTATTGTAGTATTTGGTTAAAGTTGCTACATTCAGATATTAAACGAGACAATCTAAAAGAAATTCCATGGGTATTTATTTCATAGTCGTGGAGTGCACAAGTTGCTTATTCATTCATTAATTTCGAAAAATTAAAATAGGAAAAACGTGAAATTTTCACTGGTATTACTAGTTATTATTATTATTATTATTATTATTATTATTATTATTATTATTAACTACAACTACAACTACTACTAATAATCATAATCATGCTAGGGGAGGGGTGGAGTAGAAAGAAGTAATTAAATCGTTCCCACACTTGTATTCGGTATACCGCAGTCTTCACTGTGCCATGTCCGTTCAGAACATTGGCGATCATGGCTCTCCACAATTTCCTGTTCTTTTTAGCCTTTACATTAAAAAAAGGTGCAAAAAAAAAAGAGAGAAAGGAATTCAAATACATAAACAATGGAACAGAAAGTTTCACGACAATTAAGTGACGCAAATTGTTACGAGAAAATATTTATCTTTCTTTTTTATTACCCGCTTGAACGTATCTCCTTGTGCCAGACTTAGCATTCTCTCAATATATCGCTAGCTATGTTAATCAAACAGAGCACAAACACACGCACACACTTCGCAGATATGAAGAGAGGCACTTGTCTCGACTACTATAGCAGGAAAATGATGTAAGGTATTTGTTAAGAGCTATAGAAAGAGTGGAGACGGTGGAGAGTGGAGGCTTGGAAAGAGGGTGGTATGTGAGAGCCAAGTGGGGAGAGGGAAGAGCTGGATAAAGGGAGTGACAAGTGAGAGACAAGTGGGTGATGGAAGAGCTTGGAGCGGTGAGAGAGAGAGAGAGAGACAAGGTGGGCATGGAATGGCTTGGATAAACGGAGTGGCAAGTGAGAGACAAGAGAGAGATGTAACGGCTTAGATAGACGGAGCGGTAAGTGAGAGAAAAAAAGAGAGATCTACGAGCTGGATAAATAGAGCGTAAGTGAGAGTCAAGAGGGAGACAGAAAGAATTGAAGAGGGGGAATGGTAAGTGAGAGAAGTGTTCAGATGGAATGGCTTGGATAGACGGAGCGGTGAGGGAGAGACAAGAGGGAGAAGAACGATCTGAATAAATGGAGCAGCAAGTGAGAGACAAGAGGGAGATGGAAGGGCTCAGATAGACGGAGCGGGAGAGAGAGAGAGAGAGAGAGAGAGACAAGAGGAAGATGGACGTGCTGGATAAATGGAGCGGCATGTGAGAGACAAGGGGGAGATGGAAGGGTTTGGATAGACGGTGCGGTAAGTGAGAGACAAGAGTGAGATGGAAGAGCCGGATAAACAGAGTAGAAAGTGAGCGATAAGAGGGGGATGAAAGGGCGATAGAGGGGGAGTGGAAAAGGTTAGAAGAGAGTGAATGGCAAGCGAGAGACAAAGTGAAAATGGAAGGGCTTGGAATAGACGTAGCGGTGAGAGTCAAGATGGAGATTGAAGGGTTGGAAGGAAGGATTGGCACGCGAGAAACGAAGTGCTGGTGGTGTGTGCGGTTAGGGTGAGGGAAAAACACAGTGGGTGAGACTGTGCAAATCAAGGTTGGTCGGTGTGAGGAAAGAAATCAGTTTCCAGATGCAACAGTAACATATCGACCGATCTATCGATCGTGAGCAGCCATTATTATCACGTAGCTTTACAGAGAGAAGCTGGCGTTTTCATTCTTTGCCTATTATCTAGAGCATAAATTCGAAAACATGGTAGATGTGCTAAACCTGCTGAGAAAAGCGAGGGTCAGTCACGCCTGAGAGAGAGAGAGAGAGAGAGAGAGAGAGAGAGAGAGAGAGAGGGGGGGGGGCAATTTTATAAATGACTACTTCGGTACCTGTCGCTTCGCTGACGACAAGATGATCAAATTCCCCATCTATATTATTTGTTAATTTAATACATTTATCTAGAAAATACAGCCACTCCTCGCTTAACGACTGTTACGTTCCAATATGGTCGCTAAACGAATTGGTCGCTAAACGAATTGGTTGCTAAATGAGAAGTCGTACCTGACCGCTATTTTAGACATAGCTACGCATGTAATTGGATTGTGTCAACCATCTTCTTCTTCTTCTTCTTCTTCTTCTTCTTCTTCTTCTTCTTCTTCTTCTTCTTCTTCAATGTGCCGCGTTCCTTCAGGACGTTAGCAGTCATGGCTCTCCACAATTTCCTGTCCTTTTTTTGTAACTCTTAATAAATTTTCTCTTTTTGTTACCTCTCCTAAATCCTGTTCAGCCACTCATTTACACAAGCTTACCGGGTAGGTTATGCATTATTTTCCCCTCTCCCTCTTGCCTTCATCAACCTGTCTTCTGAGTATCAATTTTTCCAAGCCTTCTTTCCTCATTATGTGTCCTAGAAATTTAATTTATCGCTTGCTGGTTTTAAGTAAGTGTCCCTTTTGTTTCCATTTTTTCTAAAACTTTGTTGTTGCTCACATGTTCGGTATTCTCAGTATCCTTCTGCAGAAACACATTTCTGTTGCTTCAAACTTCTTCTTCTTCTGTGAGGAGATTGTCCAGCGGTCACCAACATATAGAAACACTGATAGTACATTACGGTTTAGTGCTCTTTTCTTTGTTTCTAACAATTTTTTTTCATATTTCTTAATACTCTGCTTAGCTTTTGGAAGGCACCTTTCTCTATCCTAATGTACCTTCGGATTTCAATGTCACACTTTCCGTCCTCTGTTAAAACGCTTCCCAGATATTTAAATTGTAGTTTTTTGATTTTAGTGTCTCCAATGTGAAATTTGCATGCCGGGCACTTCTTTTTGCTAACAACCATACATCGTGCCTTCTTACAAGTGAGGTTTAATCTTTTCTTCTTGCTTTCCTTCACTACCTTCTGTAAAAAAAAAAATAAAATCACTCGACCATAATCGGGATCATCGAACCAATGCGAACGATCCTTTCTTTAACTGTATAGTCTGTGATACGCCAGGGCTACATACAGTTTTCAATTCAGAGTTACTTTCTCCTAGACTGGTTGCCATCCAAGGCTCTAGTCTGTCCTGCTATTTGGAGAGAGGAGGAGAGGATTCATACTTTTCTCAAGGGTATTAGCACGTACGCGAATGTAATGTATCCGACTGCAATTCCAACTCGGCTCTCCGATTCCCCAATCCGAGCCGCTATCCTTCTGTAGGAGTTCCTGGAGTTTCTTTTTGATGTCTGCTATCAACACTGTGTCATGTGCATCTCTTATGTTGCTAAGATTGTGGCGGCCAGTAATGAATCCTGGTAGGACTTCTAATTCTCTCAGAACTGCCTCGCTGTATAGGTTGAATAAGTCCAGTGAGAAGACACATCCTTGTCTTACGCCCCTTTCTATTTTTGTATATTTACTGAATTAATTTTCTCTCCATATGCAAGCTGTTTGCATTGTTTGCTTCTGGATTATTCTAGTATCCTTCCTAAATATATCAAGGTTACCTAGCAGTTCCAGCAGTTATTTGTGACGTTCTCTATCAAACGCTTTTTCATAATCTATAAAACATAGACGGCGTGTAGGGATTTTTCCCCGGCTGCTTGTGTGTGTTTCTGTGTGCTCGGTAGTGTATAGAGTGAAATGAACAAACGCAAGGTTCGAAAAAAAAAAACTGTTTAACAGCTTTTATTTGTGATTGAAAAGAGAATGCAAAATAGTGGTATTTTGTCCCCAGTTAACAAAGTTCTTCCCACGAGTAGATGTCTCGTAGAGAGAAATTTTCCCGCTCGTTACATCGAGGAACGACAAATCTGAGTGTCAAACTGCTAGGACTGGTACGAGTCTCCTTTCTACAGCAAGGGTTGTGAGTAATTCTTCTCGAAGGGAAATTTTCTCCACTCTTCCCAACGAGGAACGAGAAATCTTGGGTCAAGCTACAAGAACAGCGACGTGTCTTCTGCAGCAAGGGTTGTGAGTAGGCCTTCGAGCTGGGCTTTGAAGGTAGCGGCCCCTGAAAAGGGAAAGTGAAAGAGAGGCCCAGTATGGCTTGATCAACGTTTTTATGTGTTCTGGTTGTTCCCTGCTTATTATTTCCGTCGCTGCTGTTGCTGAATCGAGTAAAGTAAGGAAGCCCCCACATGCCACAATAGCCATCAAGTGAGATAGTTCCTATTAGCTTTAATGTAACTTTTACACCATTTGTAACTTATTTCTAAATATTTATACAGTACAGCAGTGGCCTGAACAGCAAATGCAATAAACAAATTAGAAAACCTCTCTATTCCATACTTTACTTCCGTTTATATGCTGTGAGTAAATGTTTTATTTATTTTTTATTTTATTCATTCATCTTGATCCATTTTTATGAAAGAGAAAACAACCACAATCAACGTTTTTGTACAATGTACAATAACGACTTTGTATGCCCCCCTAGAATCTATAATACGCGCCCGAATCTATGATATGGGACCCCGCTCTACTATATCTCACTTTTCATAGAGTAGTATTCATATAAAATACAAATTTTATTGTAACCTTAATTATGTACAATAATGGATCATATGTAGTATAGGTGAACAATTCAATTGTTAAAATAGAAAATAAATACAATGTATCTAAATACAAATTAGAGACCTGTCAAAATAAATCATTCCATCTTAAATAAATCAACAATGTCTTGCGGCAATGTTTAACATCTACTTGAAATTTTTCTTGTCAAAAAGTTGAAGAAATTTAACACATTCGATAAAAGATTTTTATGTCAGTTATTTTGAAGTTGGCCCAGGGCAAGAGTCAATGATACGGTCGTCCCCCACTCTACTACATCTCATTTTTCATAAGGTAGTGTTCATATAGAATACAAATTTTTATGTCAGTTATTTTGAAGTTGGCCCACGGCAAGTGTCTCTGCCGAACCCAATGATACGGACCCCCCACCCTCTACTACATCTCAATTTTCATAAGGTAGTATTCATATAAAATACAAATTTTATTGTAACTTCATTATACAAAATAATGGATCATACACAATACAGGTGAACAGTGAACAATCCAACTAGAAAAATTGAAAATAAATACAATGCATCTAGATACAAATTACAGACATGTTATAACAGATAATTCCATTGTAGCAGAAAAAAAAAACACAATTTACACATAGAGATAAAAAGTTAAAGCTAAATTTATACAATTATTAGAAAACATCGTCTAGCTAAGTCACACACACGCCGTATTCTACTCAAAACAAATTTTAAAACAAACATACCAGACGGGTGGCAATTATCGACGAAACACTTGCTTGCCACAGATGGTTACAACTACGTCCGTGCGTTTTCCTTAAATCGACATTGACATTCTCTGTCATTCTCTTTTTTCCTATTTTTCTCAGTAACGGCAAGATGTAGTACACACGTGAAGAAAAGCGTCCCCCACCGGGAAACGCGCACACGCACCTTTCACTTCATTTTCATTTACTTTTCTCTATGACTGCTACTATGCAAACTTCACACACACACAAACACATTCTCTAGTTTTAATGTTTTCTTCATTCATATTCATTGTTTTGTCACACGCAACAATCTTCTGTTATTGTCTATGTATACCTTTTGTTAATGCATACATTGTCGTTTGTTTATATATATATATATATATATATATATATATATATATATATATATATATATAACATCTTTCGACAAGTATCACATTCATTTTCGTCTTAGAATTTTACCTGAAATTACATGAAATTGTGAAAAAATAGCATCTATGCCTGAGGATTGTATATGATTAACGAAAGTACTTCAAATATGGATCAAACATCTAATCCATTTTACAGTGAATATAAACAAGAAGTGTGTCGTTCAACGAGTGGTCAGTGAGTTAATGCTTTATTTAATCTGTTAGTGAAGTGAATTCGGCATTAATTGCATTAACTTTATTGATTTATTCAATGACGACTTCTTTACAATATTAATTAAGCTGCATTATTTAATATATTAATATATTTAATATATATGTATATTTAATATATATATATATATATATATATATATATATATATATATATATGTGTAATTTGGCAGCAACTTTTCTTTCAAACATGTAGTGTTGAATGTTAAAGACAACATAGTCTTACATATTTTCTTTTGAATTTTCTCATATTCTCTAATGAGACTTTTTATTTGAAAATAGTTCCGAAATATGTATACATATTTCGGAACTATTTTCAAATAAAAAGTCTCATTAGAGAATATGAGAAAATTCAAAAGAAAATATGTAAGACTATGTTGTCTTTAACATTCAACACTACATATATATATATATATATATATATATATA
The DNA here is from genome assembly GCA_964036315.1 of Acanthosepion esculentum. Taxonomy (NCBI): domain Eukaryota; kingdom Metazoa; phylum Mollusca; class Cephalopoda; order Sepiida; family Sepiidae; genus Acanthosepion; species Acanthosepion esculentum. Next base: position 56,212,509 of record OZ038507.1, read on the forward strand.
TATATGCAAGTTTCATTAAAAACGACAGACAAGGTACTACAGTTAAGTTTTTTATTTAATTTTTCTTGTGTACGAACAAGAGCTTTCTTTGCTGGACAAAGGGTGTGTAAGAACTGTCCAAATGTTTTATTTTTCCGAGCGCTTTCGGCTATATCTTTAGCCATTATCAAGGATGATTTGATTTTTCTGTTTAATTGAGTATGTGCATTATGTGTATGTCTTAGTGTGTAGTAGTGGTGTTTTAATTACCAAATACGGTTAGAACGTTGTGGCTTTGTTCGTAGTTAATATTGTTGTTAATATATATATATATATATTGTTCGTAGTTAATATTGTTGTTAATATATATATATATATATATATATATATATATATATATATATATATATATATGTATATATATACAGTAATCTCTCGTCATAATGCGGTTGGCCTTTCGCGGTGTCAGTACATGGCGGACTTTTAAAAATATTTAATATAAATTAATATCGCTGTTCCCTCGGTGCATCGCGGGTTTCTGTGACCGATCCAAATTTGGCTTAGTCTTCTCAGATGATTCCGTACATGCCACGCTATTGGCCAATTGAAGAGACACGACCAATGAGAACATGCTGTTCAGTGGCATGGGCGCTGATTGGCTTAGCGACCGCAGTCTCCGTTGCCTAGCATCCTACTTTTCGTCATCCTACGCCTTTCAGTTATTTCAAGACCTACGATGTCGCCCAAACGTTCTGCACCTTCTGCACCTTCTGGTAGGGATTCCAAGCGCCAGAGGAAGATGCTTACCATAGCGGAGAAGGTGAAACGCCCCGATATTCTGAAGGAAGGGAGAAGCTATGTGGCTGTTGGCCGCTATTGCGGCATCAATAAATCCAGCTTTCGCTCCACCAAGAACCACTTTAAAATGTTTAAAAAGTGTTTAAGAGTGTAGAAAGGGTTTATAAGAGTGTGTGGAGTCTTTATAAAAGCTTTAACCCTTTGAGCTCTGACCACCGCTTTACCGGTGGTAGAGAAAAATGACGTAATGCCCAGCCACCGGTTGAACAGTGGTAAACCAAAATGACTTAAGGACCAGCCACCGGTTGAACGGTGGTTAAACTATTTTCATATCTACCGTGAAACATTACATACGAATTATTTACGAATTTTGACTCAGGAGCTCAGGCAGAAGGGTTAAAATTGTTCAGGAACGCAGGGCTCAAAAGGTTAATATATAAATATATTAAAAAACATACATTACAATACTCTGATGAATTACTATAGGTAATCCTGATTTTCACCTATCTCCGGGATGGGGGTGGATTTTTGGAACGTAACACCAGCGATAGTCGAGGGATTACTGTATATAGTTTTGTTGTTACTTTATTTGTTTATTACCCGGTCTCACATTCGAGTCCGCAATAATTGTTGTGGCAAAATACATACCAGAAAACACGTGTTTTCTAACCTAAACACAATCGACATTCCCACAACACCATCTTTACAAGAAGCATTTGAATTTTACGATCAAACTTTTGATTTGAATTGTTTACAAACTTCTTATTAAAATTAAAAAAATATAAGATATATGAAAATGAAGCTTAGAATGTTAACTTTCAAACTAACGTGTTACCAAAATTGTACTAAACCGTGCGGAGTGCATATGTTACAAAATTTGAGGAAGTCTAAACTGCCGTCAGTGAAAAAATGGCCAAAATTTGGCGAAATCACCAAAATGTCTCTATTTTCAAACTGTAATGTTCATCGCACATTGTAGTACATATAAAAATAAATAAGACAGAAACAAAGTCCATGAAATCAGCTTTTATTTGGTATGCATTATGTTTTTATGAAGATATTGAATGAAATAACACGGCGAGTTGAATATATGCATTTTTTAGTGTTTAGTTAAGAATTTCATCGGTTGTGTCGTAGTTAGCTCCTCCTCATTTCCTTAATCCTTCAACAGGGGTCTCTCTCTCTCCCACGAGTATAAATACTGGCTGACCTTTCGCCTCTTCCTCTTTTTACGGCTTACGCACACGTGCGGCCAGCTGCCTCGACTCAGACAGCAACCTCGCGCGTGAGGCGAGGTAAAAAAACTTTCTCTTCTTTTTTATACTTATTCCAATATGTGACCTCTCACACATACAGCGTTTCCCATATTCTGGGAACACGCAAAAAAAAAAAAAAAATACACGTTCGTACGGACACTCAACACACACAATAACTTCTTCATACAAACACTCTGTAACATTTCATGTCTTCGTGTATTAATGTTTGTTATTAATATATATTTGTTTGCATACATGCATATCGGTCTTGTTTGTTTCTTTATCTTCTTTGGACGCCCATTAAAGTCCAACATTCCTATGTAGCTGGACCGGCCAGCGGGAAATCTTAATCCAGAGATATCTCATCTTCTCTTCACATTTCACACGCACGGTCCTCTACAGTTGTAAGCTGAGTGCTAGAATACCTAATCTTAAATAAATCAACAATGTTTTTTTGCTGCAATTTTTAACGTCGACTCGAGATGTTTCTTGTTAAAAAGTTGAAGAATTTTAAGATTCAATGGAAAAATAGTGAATTTTATATAGTGCTTTTTTTTCCAAGATTTAGCGAGAGCAAAAGAAATTCATGGATTCATGAAAAATAAAAGACCTCAGAATGACGTCAAAATCGGCGAAAAATTTTTCATCTTTCAATAATAGTCAATCGTGCTTAGTTTAATTTGTAACGTATATACATTGGTTGACAAAAAGAAAATGTTGTTAAGATAGCGAGGGTCACAAAGCACTATCCAGAGCCCACAATCAGGCCTGCACCCCCCCAGTCAGTGGGTTCAGAGGTAGTACACACTGGCCCTGTACTGCCTGGTTGGATTTTTTTATTTTTTTTTTTAGAAATCTTTATTTTAGGAGATTGTGTAGCTGGTCGTAAATCTGGATGGTCGTTAAGCAGGTTAAGTGAGGAGACATCGTATATTCAGTTTAAATACAGATGAAGTAATAAAAATAACTTCAAAGACCACATTTCCGCTGATATACTTTTCCTGTTAACCAATGACTGTTGGCAGATTCAGATACCCATTTCAATTTCATTTAAAATGGTGTGTCTGTGTACGTTTGCGGTGCGTGTGTGCGCATAAAATTTAACTCAATGACTGACTTTAAAAAATTATACACAAATAATTAAAAAAACCTTTTAAAATAAATTTAATTATTACTGAATAATAATTTCTGGAAAGTTCTATAAAATCGTATCTGATTTTCTTTTTTTTTGTCTATATCTCTGAGATGAGGTATTATGATTACTTACATTATTTACATTATTCGGACTCTTATCCTCATCTTCATTGCCATATTCACCTTCTTTTTTAGGGTTTAATTTTAATCAGTCAAATTGTATGTGTGCATGTGTGTGTATGCATCAAATGGTACAAGCACATATCAGTCACGAATGGATAACACAGGCACATGCATATACATTACATAGGTCCACGCAAAGTCACGCGCAGACACCATGTGTGACGGACAGACAATAAGCACATTTCTTTTATTTGTTTGCAAAAATGTTGATGCGTGTTAAAATCCTCACAGTATTGTCGAAGTTATCGCTAACATTTTTATCGAGATTTACAAACTCTACGTTTCGTTCAATTTCGCAAATCAATCGATGAAATTTGAATAAGCTGATTTGTTTTGAAAAATACTTTGACAAAAAACCCTACTTCACTGTTTAATAATTTCTTTAATTTAATTTATTTTTTATAGAACTTAATGGTAAACAATATATTTTTAATCATTTTTTTTCTTTTTAACAGCGAAGAACCAATTCTTAGAATTTCTTACTCTTGAGCATGCAACATACAAGTGTCCATGCGTAAACATTTCTTTCTGGTGCCAAATTCCAACTTTTTGAAGCGTTTGGCCTTGTTATTTTTTTTTATATAACATAGAAGTGAACTCTTTCAAAAGAGCTGGGATCATTAAAAGATGGGATATACATAGAACTAGAATTTTTTGTCCTCACGGTATTTAGTATTGTTGAAGTTATCGCTGACATTTTTATCGAGATTTACAAACTCTACATTTCGTTCAATTTCGCAAACCAATCGATGAAATTTGAATAAGCTGATTTGTTCGGAAAAATACTTAATATATAGAACTTAATGGTAAACAATATATTTTTAATAATTTTTTTTCTTTTTAACAGCGAAGAATGAACTCTTAAGATTTCTTACTCTTGAGCATGCAACATACAAGTGTCCATGCGTAAATATTTCTTTCTGGTGCCAAATTCCAACTTTTTGTTATTTATTTATAGTTCTCACAAACACAGGAGATCTGGAAGCTGGGTTCTTGCATATATAAAAACTTAAAGAAAAGAAATGCAAAAAAAAAAAAAAAAAATTATTGAATTTTTATTAAATAAGTACTCCTTATTTTAATCATTAAATTTTTTTTTTTAAATAATTTAAGATAATTTATCACTGGGGCATTATTTGTAATCCAGGCCTATAAACTTTCGCGCAGTAATCGAGGATAACCGGGACCAAACTAAAATTGTCAATATCTCCGAAACGGTAGATTTCCGCCAGTTTTTAATGCTATTTTTGGAATAGTCAAGCGATTTTACACCAGGAATGCTATTTTTTTAAAAAATTGTCACTGGGGCATTATTTGCAGATTTAACTATTTTTTTTTTTGTTCTTGAGAATTTTCAGCAAAAATATTAACAAAATTAAAAAATACTTTTGGGCTCTACGAGAGTGAAAAATAAAGATTGCGACACTCCTGCCCATATATGGCAGAAGTACTCCATTTCCGGCCTGATCAGACTATTGCACGTGAACAAGAATGTGTACATGTATATACACAATTTGAATTAAATTGAAATGGGCATCTGTGCCATGAAGATTAATTTCACTTTCTCTCTGGCAAGAAGTCCTTGTCATTAATAACGAAAGTGATAAAGACATAAACAAATAGTAACTAATTTAAATTGGTTAAACCAGGGATCATCAAACTTTTTTTCACAGAGGGCCAGATAACTGAGAGAATGACGAACGGGGGCCGGATAACCATTTTGTTCAATACAATACACTGAATGCACAAAAATAAAGGCAACAAACATACTTAGTTACTAAAAAAAGTTATCTAAGAAGGCGACAATAACAATGAAATAGTTATATCACACCAAGTGCGTACGTATCCGAATCTCACAAACTAAACAGTACAAAAGGTTAGTGAGATTTGTGAAACTGGCGTTTACCTTTTAAGATATAATTAATATTTTTTTTGGTATTGCTGAATTTTTATTAAATAAGTACTTGTTATTTTAATCATTAAATTGTTTTTGAATTAATTTAAGATAATTTGTCACTGTAATGGTAATGTAGTAAAACCAAAACAAGCGAATTCCTTTCAAATGTTCATCAGTCATCCTCGTTACATATACCGACTAGAGATACTTTAGATTTTATAAGTTCAGGTAAAATATATGGCATGATTTGCTGAAGTCAGTCCTTTTTTATATACGGTACTCTTCAATCCGGCTTAAACACGGCAATGCAAGTTAAAACCTAATTGATGCAGCAGGCTCGTAATTGCTTTATAAGTTCATAATTGCGTTATTCTAAAAATACAAACATCATCATCATCATCATCATCATCATGTCTACAGCCAGAGCCCAACTTAACTAACGTGGTGGTAGTGGACCGAGATCAATGAGTGTGGGTACGCGTCTACATATATGTGCGCATGCGTGAGCGAATGTGAGCATTATGGATTTCGTTAATCGGACTGACTTCCTCATCTTGGTTGCTTTCCTCACAACGTTTCGGCCGTCTGATCCTCCGGCCTTCTTCAGGTGCATCTCGAACTCGGGAACCGTCGGTCTGGAATTTCGAACCCAACCCGTTATTGTTACGGGGGTACCATGTTCTCGTTCCATTAAGGCCATCGCTGCTGCTACTACTGCTTGACGCCATCGTTGCTGCTGCTGTTGCTTCTATTATCGTTGTCACCGCTCTTGTTTGTCGCTGCCACTGCCTTTGCTCGGGATTGAACTCAGAACATCGGGAGAACTTGCAATCACTGTTCCAACGTCCTAGTCGCCTCGGCCATGTGTCACTGTGAGCATGTCTGACGGTGCGGACAGCCGATCTGAAAAACGTCAAAACCACCTCCGCCTGTTCCTTGTTCAGAGAGCGCTACAGTCTTGACACCAAAATAGAATGACAATTGCGTATATATGCATGCTCGAACACGTAGATGTATATCTATGCCCAATCTCAGATTATTTATATGGGCATGTTTGAACGAACTAAAATGCATATACCTGTATGTATGCGTGTCTATGTATGTGCGAGTGTCATCTCAAACAAACATAGTAGAAAATCCCCCCCTGCGCCATACACAAATAATCAAACACAAATAAGCATAAATAGACCCACTTTTGAAAAATTAAACCAGTTTGATGACCGCAAAAGCGTGAAACCCTCGGTTAGAAACTACTCTCCATGCAACTGAATATGTTAGCTCTATCTCGGTTATTGAGCACTTTCCACTATGTACCGCGCATATAATATATATATATATATATATATATATATATATATATATATATATATATATATATATATATATAAATTAATAATATCAGTGGTCAATATCTCTCTCTCTCTCTCTCTCTCTCAATATATATATATATATATATATATATGTATAAATTTCCAAGGAGATAAAATCCAGGTAGAACTCAATGTCCAGGACAGAGCAAGAATATAATATAAAAGGCTCATTCCAATGTAATAAACTATAACCACAGAATATTAGTTTGAGCCTTTATATATATATATATATATATATATATATATATATATATATATATATATATATATATATATATATATATATATATATATATATATATATATATACACACACTTTTAATGTTATTTTTATTTTTACTTATATTTTTTTCACGTGTATTGACCACTTTTTAATACTACTGTTTCCTGGTCTGATTCATTTCTGACTATTAACCTATATATATATATATATATATATATATATATATATATATATATATATATATATATATATATATATATATGTATATATATCTATATCATTGCTCACTTGGGAAGACATGGTAGGGCTGGCACAAAACGATTTTAACCTGTTCTCTTTCTAGCGGAATAACTCAAAGGGTTTTTCAGTGATTCTTACGAAAAATGGTGTCAAGATGGCTAAACATAATATCTGAAAACTTGTAAAAAAGAAATTCAGTTAGTTTAGTGCTTTTCTTTTTTAGATATTAAACAATTCATGGGATGGACATGCTGTTACACGATTTGGCCAATTTTGCAGTTACATCATATATATATATATATATATATATATATATATATATATATATATATTATAATTATTTTTTAAAAAATATGATTCCATCGCTACACAGGAATTACTATGTTTCAATATTCGCTTGAAAATGAAACAGAACTAGGGACTTTAATTTAATTTAATTTAATTTCTTTAGCTGAATTGGAAATTTTTAGCTTCTCTTTTTGAAATATGGTAATTCCTGTATAGCGATGGAATCATATTTTTTTAAAAAAATAATTATAATTTAGGCTGTACTTGTGTATCGAGCACTTTTAAAAAAATAAATAAAAATAAAAATACTAAAGAACTTCGGATCATCAATATAACGGTTCTTTCCAATTTTATCAATATATTTGTACACACACACACACACACACACACACACACACACACACACACACACACACACACACATATATATATATATTCACTGACTTGAAGTGGAGTGATTATATTGAATCAGTTGCTAGATCTACTGCTAGGAATGTTGGTTCACTGTGTCGTGCCAGACCATTTATCATGTCGGAATCGATCTTGCACATTTATAAATCTACCATTCGTCCTTGCATTGAATATTGCTGCCATATCTAGAACAGTGCTCGTATTATACGTTGGGATTCTAGACAAAATTCAAAGAAGGGTCTGTAATGTTATCGATCCTGACCTGGAATCTTCCCTTCAGTCATTTTAGCACCAACAATATATGGCTTCCCTCTGTCTTTCATGGCAGCTCTTCTAATGACCTTTCCTAACTTGGTTAATAATGACCTTTCCTCCCTGGTTACTAATGACCTTTCCTCCTTGGTTACTAATGACCTTTCTAATGACCTTTCCTCCTTGGTTAGTAATGACCTTTCCTCCTTGGTTACTAATGACCTTTCTAATGACCTTTCCTCCTTGGTTACTAATGACCTTTCCTCCTTGGTTACTAATGACCTTTCTAATGACCTTTCCTCCTTGGTTAGTAATGACCTTTCCTCCTTGGTTACTAATGACCTTTCTTCCTTGGTTACTAATGACCTTTCTAATGACCTTTCCTCCGAGGTTACTCGACCGCATGAATTTAAGCGTACTACTAAATTGGCCACTAGGTGTCACAGTTGTATTCTAATAATTTCTTTTCTCACACTTCTTGTCTGTCAATATCTCTGTCAACTACAATGTTTAAAATTTAAAGGCAATGTCAATCGCCATCTTCTGTCTTCCTGAATTCTGTTCTTTTATTGTCCTTTCTCCTCTCTAAAGTCTTATCACTCTCTTTCACTTCTAGTAACCCCTTGCGTCTTAGTGGCATTATCGCCATCTTCTGACTTCCTGAAACCTCTTCTTTTATTGTCCTTTCTCTTCTCTAGAGTTTTCTCATTTTCTTTCATTCCCAGTAACCCCTTGCATTTTAGTGGCATTATCGCCATCTTCTGTCTTCCTGAAATCTGTTCTTTTATAGTCTTTTCTCGTCACTAGAGTATTCTCATTTTGTTTCATTCCCAGTAACACCTTGAGTCTTAGTGGCATTATCGCCATCTTCTGTCTTCCTGAAATCTGTTCTTTTATAGTCTTTTCTCGTCACTAAAGTATTCTCATTTTGTTTCATTCCCAGTAACACCTTGAGTCTTAGTGGCATTATCGCTATCTTCTGACTTCCTGAAACCTTTTCTTTTATTGTCCTTTCTTTTCGCTAGTGTCTTCTCATCCTCTTTCACTCTCAATAACTTCTTGCGTCTTAGTGGCATTATCACCTTGCGTGGGGCGAAATGATTAAAAGAACAAGTTAGAACGATTATTGCAGAACTGTTTTCTTTCAGGAAAATGAAAAAGATTAAAATATTTTGTGAATTTTGAAACGGAATTTGAATCTTATTAAGGAACGGGAATGTAGGTTGTTACTATAAACATGTTTCCACTTGCATCGAATTTTGAAGCCTGAGCGTCTTCCCAAGTAAACAAATGCTAATTAACGGCATTTAGGCCAAATGCAATTACCTTTCATTCCTAATTCCAAAACAAACGAATCCGCCGCGTTTGACTGCACAAAACTCAACAATAAAATTCATTATACACCCCCCTCCGAAAAAAAAAAAAAAATTCAAAACATAACTAAATAAAAACAGAATTTTTAACAATAAGGAACAAATAACACAGGTATTTATAAACCTATATCCATATGTAAAGGGTGGTTGAAAAGTAAGTACCTCCACTTTTTCGTGGAAAAAAACATCATAGCATGATGAAAAAGGGCCCCTAACTGAATAAAAACAGTTTTGTCATCAAAATGTTTATGTTATTATTAAGAGGAAAGACCAAAGTATTTTTTTAAATTATTTTTTGAAACTTTTAAAATCTTTTCTAGCGCGTTCGAAATTTTAGTTAAAAATCTTGTTTTGTTTATGTCACGATTAAGGTTTTTTTTCGCTTTTTTGATGAAAAACAAATTGACTTGGAAATTCTTGCAAATACCAAATAATTGTTGTATTTTAATAAAACTTTCAGGACATACTTTTTCCATGAGAATTTGCACGTAAGTGAATATAACGAACCCAACTGGAATTGGAACTCGACTCTCTGATTAAGAATTCCGAGCCATTACCCATTACACCACCCGCACATCCAAGGTAACAGCTGTTGGTATTTCCTTATACAATAAACAGTTGCACTGAATATGCTTTTATATATATATATATATATATATATATATATATATATATATATATATATATATATATATATATATATATATATATATATATATATATATATATATATATGTCGCTCGTTTCAGCATTGGCGACGGATCGCTGTGCTTGGTCGGCCTTCGTTCCGGACGCGGTGAATTCCTTGGAAGGAGCCGGCTTAACCGATCCAGGGTGAATGCCGCAACATACATACATACATATATATATATATGGAAAAAACAACTGAAAAGTTGCAAATTAAAAAAAATTGAATGTTTTTTTTGTGAAAGTATCTACTTACATTTTTTTTATATAAAAAATATAAATAAATACTTTCACAAAAAAACATTAATTTTTTTTTAATTTGCAACTTTTCAGTTGTTTTTTTTCTATATATACACATTAAGAAAGTATACGTGGCTTCTCATTATGCTATATATATATATATATATATATATATATATATATATATATATATATATATATATATATATATATATATATTGTTGGTTATTATGAGAGCCTTCTTTTTGAAAAAAAAAAGCTGTAAGCCCTACGTCTATTGGCGTTATGTTGATATATTCGCCATATTTAAATCTATCAAGGATGCCGCAGCTTTTCAATCACTTCTCAGTACTCTTCTCCCTTCACTGCAGTTTATTATGGAGGGAGAGAGGGATGGTACCCTCCCGCTCCTGGATGTTTTAGTTGAACGTAAGGATGGTTAATTCATTACCAGCATTTACCGCAAACCTCCGTTCACTGGTTTATATACAAACTGGAATTCCTTTGTCCCTAAGTCCGGTAGGATCAACTTGGTTTCTAGTCTAGTACATCGTGTGTTGATGATTTGTTCTCCATGTACACTTGATCAGGAACTGGAGAAAATCTGTAGTATTTTCATCGATAACGGTTTTCCCATTATATGCGCTATTGAACGGAAAATTAAATGTTTCAAGGAGCCAGAAGCTTTTGGTCCCTCTTTGTGTCCCTTTTATCTAAAACTATCATGGCAGGTTAGAAATAGTCAAGTACTTACCTACAAAGTATCAGCGCGTATTAGATGAAGGTTTTCGACTGAGAAGTTACGTGTTATTTTTGAGACACGTTCGGTGTTCCCATCTTTTGTTAAGGATGGTCTGTCCTACTTACAGAATAGTTCCGTAGGATATAGATTTAAATGTCAGTATGATGATGCATACATATGACGGACCAATCAGAGATTGGAGACCCGTATCGGTCAACACGTTCCTGCTAGTATATGAGCAAGTTACTCTAGTCGATCTTTTAGGACGACCCAAGAAGTGCATGACTCACCAGCTTTTAGATAACTCTGATTGTTTGAATCAGTATACAGACGATTGTTTCGCTATCTTGCATAGAGCTCGTTCTGCTCATCATTTGAACATTTTAGAAGCAGCGTACATTTATACACCTGTCGAAATGCAAGCAAAAAGAACAATTTACTAACTTACGTTATTTGGAGAGAGTGAGTAATATTTTTTCTCTTTTATACTTGTAGTGAACAAAACAAGATCTAGATTTAAAATTCAAATGCTAAGCACTGACTCATTGATTTTGTTAGAAATTAAAAAAACTCGAATTTACAAACTTTGCTTAACACACGCTTTTGCGAATCCAAAACAAAACTCGTGAAAGTTCACACCTTGATGCGAATTGTTTTTCGGACAATAGAAAACAAGGAAACATTTAAAAACAAAATTTAAATAATCTTCAATTCTTAGAAACAAATTCTTTTACGGACCTTTTCGCGAGCTGACGCGAAGTTTTTTTTTTACGTCGTCCAATGAAAAGGCCCAAATCACATCCGGGAGTGAATTTCCAAATGACCTTTTCAAGCCCCACAAACAAAATAAAAGACGGGCAAGTTCGCATGTCACAAGAGAGAAGGAGAAGAGCGTATTAACACGTCCCTTGACAAACGTCAAGCGATCGTTATTATTATCTGTACCTTTCTCCCGCCATTTATACTTGATAAACGAACGGAACATTTTAAGACTGAGCGATTACTTCAAAGACATTCCTACCCTACAGTAACGCTCATACATACATACATACATACGTTCCTGCCTACGTACACATAAACTCATTCTTGCAAGGACTACTACGAACATTTTGACGACCTTGTATCAACCAAAATACATTAATTTTATTTGTAGAGACCTTAATTGATTTATATGTATATAAATTTGTTGTTTCACTTTACAATTTGATTTTCTTGTTTTATACTCCTCTTATGGTGGGCTATGTAACAAGGCCAAATCAAACTAATCTGTTTCATACACTTCACTATAACTGATAACCCACTATATACTCACTGGAACTATTATATTTTATTCAGTAATTATTTTTACTAATAAATTGTTTTAGTCGTGTTCCTTAATTAAGTTTCCCTCCTCTGTCTCGTATTTAGTTCTTGTGAATGTTGTCTTTTGTCTTGTCTCAAATCACACTAATGAATCCTTCCGAAGAAGTGTTGGTCGATAGAATTCTTAAGGAAAAATTATAAAAAAAAGAATGTCTAAAGTTCTTTTTAAATTAATATATATATATATCTTCTGTAAATCAAATCGAGTTCTCTCAGTCACTGTGTGTTTATCTAAAAATAAATACGCTTAAATTCACCTTCTTCTCTGCCGTGCGCCAACGGCTTCAGGGTAAAATTTCCGACTGACGCGAATTCAGCCGGTTTTCGATTCTAGCCAGAGGCCACCGGACCTCTAACCACACTGATGAGCTGTGATACAGCGAAACAGTCTGTCTGTGGATGACAATATATATATATATATATATATATATATATATATGTAGAGAGAGAGAGAGAGAGATAGAGAGCGAGAGAGAGAGAGAGCGTGAGAGAGAAAAAAATGCAGATATAAATAAAATATATTTGTAACAAAAACAATAAGAATAAAAACAAAAGAAAACCTTCCGGTTCTTCAGGATCCATCGCTACTATTTATTTTTTTTATTATTTGTTTTTACACAAGATGATCAGATTGTATAAGCCCGTGGAGACACTCAAGGTATAGTGTTACAGAGTAGGATACAAAATTTAATTAGATATGTGGCGGATATAACGGTTAATACTAGATTTAAGCAGGTTAAGATTGTAGAGTCGCTTCCGCAGAGCAGGAAGAAGCTACACGAGTGGAAGAAGTTACATCTCACTAATGGAATATGAAGGGAATGAGTGTCGTTCGCTACATTGGGTGTGGCATGGTTGGTCTTAGCCTTGAAGGTTAGAACTGGTTTAGTGGTGCATTGTGGGTAGTCTATTTTGGCGGTTATTTTACCGGAAGTCGTTTATTTGTTTATTTATTTATTTGGGTGAAATTATTTTGCTTGTTTTTATTTATTTTTATTTTTTATTTTTATTTTTATTTCTTATCTTATATATATATATATTTTATTATTTTTATTTTAATCGGTGTTTTTATTAACGTAGTAAAGATTTGTTTATATCGCTTATTTAATTTGTTTTGATTAGGGAAGATAATTAAATTCAATTTTGGGGTTGATTGTTGTAGTTTAATCTATAATTTTATCGGGAACAGTTTTTAATTTGTTTATTACTTCATGTATTTATTTGGATTGATTATCTTTATTTGTTTTTTTTTCTAACGGTTAATTTATCGGGATCGGTTTGTTAGTTTATTTATTTGGATGAATTTAGATTAATTTATTTTACTTGTTTTTTTTATTATTTATTATACAGTATATTTTTATTTACTCTTTTCGGTTTTCGATTTTTAAGTAACGTAGTATTTTTTATCGTTATATAACAGTTATAGCTATGTTTTTCGTCCGAATTTTGGTTTGATTTTTATAGTCTAACTAATATTTTGGTGATAATGATTTGTTAATTTGCTTATTATTTACTTTCTTATTTGGGTTCATTGATTTTGTATTTTATTTTTTATTTATTTATTCTATTTCGTCTATTCTAACGGGTGTGATTTGGTATTTTGTTTGGGTTAATTTATTTCACTTATTTTATTGTCATTTTGTTTATTTATTTATTTTATTTTTGTTTTCAGTTTTCGATTTTTAAGTAACGTAGTCAAAATTTGTATTCAGGTCTGCATTTTCAGATGAGCTCGGACCTTTTATTTAATAATTTATTTTGGTCTGGGAAGGTAATGATAGCTATTTTTTCCTCCAAGCAAAGTTTGCAAGTTTTTGATTGGTTGTTGTAGGCTGATGATCTTTTCCTTATTTTCCAAGATATTTTTGGTGTGATGTACGTTTTGTTTTTAATTTCCCAGATATACTTAGAAAGTACCCAACCATTTTGATCTTATAACTATTTTGTAACTATAATAACTATTATTTTATCTGTATCTATAATTCTCAAAATGTGTGTGTGTGAAATTTTTTTGTTTGATAGATAATTCTTCAGTGCCGGTTTTGAGTCTAAAATGTTGGCGACAATTGCTCTCCACTACTTCCTGTCCATTATAACTCTCAGCAACGTTTTACTATTTACTATCTGTTCTTGGATATATATCTGTCATAAAAAAACTTTAATAAAAATAAATAGTTTAAATTAGTACAATAATATTATTTATTATTATACAGTTTCCTTTTCAGGGCCACCCCCTATTCAAATTGTTAACCCCCATTTGGGGATGTGTCTCAGTTGCACCCAAATGTTGTTACTAATATTGATTTTCAGGTGGACCGACTTTAAACTTAAACTGTTCCAGCTGAACGGCAAATATTCCTAGTAATGAAAGACCCGGTCAAAGATGGGTTATACTGCTAGGGATTAATATAATTAAGATTAATATGATCATATTATGATTAATATTATATTTTATTATATTATATATTGTAACAATTTTATAGCTATTATAACTTATAAGTATTTTGATCTAATAACATATTAAGCACAAATATCTATTCATTTTGCATGTTATAACAATATCTTTGTTTTAACATATACAGGGTGAATGAAAAGTAACTCCCCATTTCAAAATACTTATAATTTATTTATTAACTATAATTTTTACAAGAAATGGATATGAGAGGAAAGCGTTTAGCATGAGGTTTTATTTAAAATATGATATGGGCAACAGATTTCGCTACCAGCTTATTGACCTACCCAGGAATCACGTCAACTGATTTCACCAGGAAGTCTTGTGGTTTGGAAGACATAACTTGTATATACTCTTCAAGTTCTTCCAAAGTCTTGGTTTCGTATAGTAGACTTGCTCCTGTAACCAAGCCCAAAGAAAAAAGTCACAGGTCATGATTCCTGGCTGGTCACTAATCCATAAAATTGGGTGTTACTTTTCAACCCCCTCCCTCTGTAGAATCAATATGTATGACAATTTAGGTAAGGGAGGTAATTTCTTAATTTCATTTCAAAGGATTTTCTTTTGACCTGTCTTTAACTTGCTTACGAAAAAGAGTAGGAAATTTTAAAAACAAAAACGGTGGTATCTTTACGATTACAGGAAAGAAAACAAAAGCTTAAATGAAGAAGATTAGGAAGGAAAGAAAATAATTAATAAAAGGAAGAATAAATAGCTGCAAAAAAAAAAACAAAAACTAACAGGCTGTTAAGTCATGACTCCTGTTTGGCCATTTATACATAAAATAGGGGAGTTACTTTTTAATCAGTCTAAGTAATTCGAAATTTGATCTGTCCGGGTGGTCTCCGTGGCCAGACTGGTAGCGGCGCGCTTTCACTAAAAATGGTGTCTCTGATGGGAGAAAGGTGAGGCTTGTTCGGTTCCTGTCGGAGGCTCATTTTTATTAGTAGGACTCCTGAGTCGATGTTATTAAATCCATTGTCTACAAAAAAAAAAAAAGAAGAGAAAATGAATAGAAAGCAACTGAAATACGTAAATATTCTCCAGGCCACCCTTCCTCATTATGCGACCCAGAAACTTCAGTTGCCTCTTCCTGATGTTAAGTATAAGCATAAGCCTTCTTCTTGTTTGCAACCTCTCAAAGACCTCATCGTTGCTCAGACGCTCGGTCCATGATATCCTTAGCATCCTTCTGTAGATCCACATCTCCGTTGCCCCGAGTCTCTTCTTCATCTTTGAGGAAATTGTCTAACATTCGCTGCCGCAAAGGACAGATGTCACGTTAACAGCACAGTCTCAGGAGGTAAGTTCTTAATTTCATTTAGCGGAGGATTTTCTTTTGACCTGTCTTTTACCTGCTTACGAAAAATCGTAGGACATTTTAAAAACAAAAATGGTGGTATCTTTACGATTAGAGGAAAGAAAGCAAAAGCTTAAATGAAGAAGATTAGGAAGAAAAGAAGATAATTAATAAAAGGAAGAATAAATAGCTGCAAAAAAGAAAAAGTCACTGGTGTCAAGTCAGGACTCCTGGCTGGTCACTCATATATAAATTTTTCAATCACCCTGTAGATATAGATATAAATAAATACCTATATGTGTTATTTGCTGCTTATTGTTAAAAATTCTGCTTTTATTTAGTTTCTTTTGAATTTGGTGGGGGATGTAATGAGTTTCATTGTTGAGTTTTGTTTAGTCAAAGAAGCAGCTTCATTTGTTTTGGAATTAGGAGTGAAAACATGTTGGCTCCTCTAAGAAGCTCAACTGCAGTTTTGACAGGTCTTGTCTTTTGTCTTGTTGGGTGATATGCCCCAATCCTCAATAGTAGAAAAGCTGTAGAACGAGGCTGGTGTAGGTTGTCAATTCATTTTCTATTGGTATGTAGGCTGTGTACAATTTCTGGGTTATTTTAACATCCTTTGCATATAGAACTTGTTTTACCCACAGTTCAAATAAATCCTTGAGTTGTATCTTGTCAAATGCTTTTACGTAATCTATGAAACGCATACGTATATCCATAGAAATATCTTTGTATTGCTCACTCAATATGAGTAAAATTGTAATTCTTGGAGACATCAAAAAGCAATGTATTTAGTAACGTTTTTGTTTAAATGACATTAGCAATTATGGCTCTCCACAATTTCATCTCCTTTGTAACTCTTAATAAATTTTGTCTTTTTGCTATCTCTCTTAAACCCTGTTCCCCCATCCATGCACTCAATCTCGCTAGGAAAGTTATGCATTGCTTTCCGATGTCCCACTTTCCTTAAGTCTGCTCTGTGAGTAATACATTTTCCAAGCCCTCCTTCCTCATTATGTGCCCTAGAAATTTCTACTCTCTCTTCTGATGTTATATTTAAGTGTCCATTTTATTTCCGTTTTCCCTAAAACTTTGACTTTGCTCACATGTTCATTCCATGGCATTCTCAGCATCCTTCTGTAGAACCACATTTCTGTTGCTTCAAGTCTCTTCTTCATGTTTCATCCATGGTATTCTCTCTTCCCGATGTTAAGTATAAGTGTCCTTTTTGTTTCCATTTTCTCTAAAACTTCATCTTTGCTCACATGTTCATTCCATGGCATTCTCAGCATCCTTCTGTAGAACCACATTTCTGTTGCTTCAAATCTCTTCTTCATGTTCCATCCATGGTCTTCTCTCTTCCCGATGTTAAGTATAAGTGTCCTTTTTGTTTCCATTTTCTCTAAAACTTCGTCATTGTTCACATGTTTGGTCCATGGTATTCTCAGCATGCTTCTGTAGAACGACATTTCTGTTGCTTCAAGTCTCTTCTTCATGTTCCATCCATGGTATTCTCTCTTCCCGATGTTAAGTATAAGTGTCCTTTTTGTTTCCATTTTCTCTAAAACTTCGTTGTTGCTCACATGTTCGGTCCATGGTATTCTCAGCATGCTTCTGTAGAACCACATTTCTGTTGCTTCAAGTCTCTTCTTCATGTTCCATCCATGGTATTCTCTCTTCCTGATGTTAAGTATAAGTGTCCTTTTTGTTTCCATTTTCTCTAAAACTTCATCTTTGCTCACATGTTCGGTCCATGGTATTCTCAGCATGCTTCTGTAGAACCACATTTCTGTTGCTTCAAGTCTCTTCTTCATGTTCCATCCATGGTAATCTCTCTTCCCGATGTTAAGTATAAGTGTTCTTTTTGTTTCCATTTTCTCTAAAACTTCGTCGTTGCTCACATGTTCGGTTCATGGTATTCTCAGCATGCTTCTGTAGAACCACATTTCTGTTGCTTCAAGTCTCTTCTTCATGTTCCATCCATGGTATTCTCTCTTCCCGATGTTAAGTATAAGTGTCCTTTTTGTTTCCATTTTCTCTAAAACTTCATCTTTGCTCACATGTTCGGTCCATGGTATTCTCAGCATGCTTCTGTAGAACCACATTTCTGTTGCTTCAAGTCTCTTCTTCATGTTCCATCCATGGTATTCTCTCTTCCCGATGTTAAGTATAAGTGTCCTTTTTGTTTCCATTTTCTCTAAAACTTCGTCGTGGCTCACATGTTCGGTCCATGGTATTCTCAGCATGCTTCTGTAGAACCACATTTCTGTTGCTTCAAGTCTCTTCTTCATGTTCCATCCATGGTATTCTCTCTTCCCGATGTTAAGTATAAGTGTCCTTTTTGTTTCCATTTTCTCTAAAACTTCGTCGTGGCTCACATGTTCGGTCCATGGTATTCTCAGCATGCTTCTGTAGAACCACATTTCTGTTGCTTCAAGTCTCTTCTTCATGTTCCATCCATGGTATTCTCTCTTCCCGATGTTAAGTATAAGTGTCCTTTTTGTTTCCATTTTCTCTAAAACTTCATCTTTGCTCACATGTTCGGTCCATGGTATTCTCAGCATGCTTCTGTAGAACCACATTTCTGTTGCTTCAAGTCTCTTCTTCATGTTCCATCCATGGTATTCTCTCTTCCCGATGTTAAGTATAAGTGTCCTTTTTGTTTCCATTTTCTCTAAAACTTCATCTTTGCTCACATGTTCGGTCCATGGTATTCTCAGCATGCTTCTGTAGAACCACATTTCTGTTGCTTCAAGTCTCTTCTTCATGTTCCATCCATGGTAATCTCTCTTCCCGATGTTAAGTATAAGTGTTCTTTTTGTTTCCATTTTCTCTAAAACTTCGTCGTTGCTCACATGTTCGGTTCATGGTATTCTCAGCATGCTTCTGTAGAACCACATTTCTGTTGCTTCAAGTCTCTTCTTCATGTTCCATCCATGGTATTCTCTCTTCCCGATGTTAAGTATAAGTGTCCTTTTTGTTTCCATTTTCTCTAAAACTTCATCTTTGCTCACATGTTCGGTCCATGGTATTCTCAGCATGCTTCTGTAGAACCACATTTCTGTTGCTTCAAGTCTCTTCTTCATGTTCCATCCATGGTATTCTCTCTTCCCGATGTTAAGTATAAGTGTCCTTTTTGTTTCCACTTTCTCTAAAACTTCATCGTTGCTCACATGTTCGTTCCATGGTATTCTCAGCATGCTTCTGTAGAACCACATTTCTGTTGCTTCAAGTCTCTTCTTCATGTTCCATCCATGGTATTCTCTCTTCCCGATGTTAAGTATAAGTGTCCTTTTTGTTTCCATTTTCTCTAAAACTTCATCTTTGCTCACATGTTCGGTCCATGGTATTCTCAGCATGCTTCTGTAGAACCACATTTCTCTTGCTTCAAGTCTCTTCTTCATGTTCCATCCATGGTAATCTCTCTTCCCGATGTTAAGTATAAGTGTCCTTTTTGTTTCCATTTTCTCTAAAACTTCATCTTTGCTCACATGTTCGGTCCATGGTATTCTCAGCATGCTTCTGTAGAACCACATTTCTGTTGCTTCAAGTCTCTTCTTCATGTTCCATCCATGGTATTCTCTCTTCCCGATGTTAAGTATAAGTGTCCTTTTTGTTTCCATTTTCTCTAAAACTTCATCTTTGCTCACATGTTCGGTCCATGGTATTCTCAGCATGCTTCTGTAGAACCACATTTCTGTTGCTTCAAGTCTCTTCTTCATGTTCCATCCATGGTATTCTCTCTTCCCGATGTTAAGTATAAGTGTCCTTTTTGTTTCCATTTTCTCTAAAACTTCATCTTTGCTCACATGTTCGGTCCATGGTATTCTCAGCATGCTTCTGTAGAACCACATTTCTGTTGCTTCAAGTCTCTTCTTCATGTTCCATCCATGGTATTCTCTCTTCCCGATGTTAAGTATAAGTGTCCTTTTTGTTTCCATTTTCTCTAAAACTTCATCTTTGCTCACATGTTCGGTCCATGGTATTCTCAGCATGCTTCTGTAGAACCACATTTCTGTTGCTTCAAGTCTCTTCTTCATGTTCCATCCATGGTATTCTCTCTTCCCGATGTTAAGTATAAGTGTCCTTTTTGTTTCCATTTTCTCTAAAACTTCATCTTTGCTCACATGTTCGGTCCATGGTATTCTCAGCATGCTTCTGTAGAACCACATTTCTGTTGCTTCAAGTCTCTTCTTCATGTTCCATCCATGGTAATCTCTCTTCCCGATGTTAAGTATAAGTGTCCTTTTTGTTTCCATTTTCTCTAAAACTTCATCTTTGCTCACATGTTCGGTCCATGGTATTCTCAGCATGCTTCTGTAGAACCACATTTCTGTTGCTTCAAGTCTCTTCTTCATGTTCCATCCATGGTATTCTCTCTTCCCGATGTTAAGTATAAGTGTCCTTTTTGTTTCCATTTTCTCTAAAACTTCATCTTTGCTCACATGTTCGGTCCATGGTATTCTCAGCATGCTTCTGTAGAACCACATTTCTGTTGCTTCAAGTCTCTTCTTCATGTTCCATCCATGGTATTCTCTCTTCCCGATGTTAAGTATAAGTGTCCTTTTTGTTTCCATTTTCTCTAAAACTTCATCTTTGCTCACATGTTCGGTCCATGGTATTCTCAGCATGCTTCTGTAGAACCACATTTCTGTTGCTTCAAGTCTCTTCTTCATGTTCCATCCATGGTAATCTCTCTTCCCGATGTTAAGTATAAGTGTCCTTTTTGTTTCCATTTTCTCTAAAACTTCATCTTTGCTCACATGTTCGGTCCATGGTATTCTCAGCATGCTTCTGTAGAACCACATTTCTGTTGCTTCAAGTCTCTTCTTCATGTTCCATCCATGGTATTCTCTCTTCCCGATGTTAAGTATAAGTGTCCTTTTTGTTTCCATTTTCTCTAAAACTTCATCTTTGCTCACATGTTCGGTCCATGGTATTCTCAGCATGCTTCTGTAGAACCACATTTCTGTTGCTTCAAGTCTCTTCTTCATGTTCCATCCATGGTATTCTCTCTTCCCGATGTTAAGTATAAGTGTCCTTTTTGTTTCCATTTTCTCTAAAACTTCATCTTTGCTCACATGTTCGGTCCATGGTATTCTCAGCATGCTTCTGTAGAACCACATTTCTGTTGCTTCAAGTCTCTTCTTCATGTTCCATCCATGGTATTCTCTCTTCCCGATGTTAAGTATAAGTGTCCTTTTTGTTTCCATTTTCTCTAAAACTTCATCTTTGCTCACATGTTCGGTCCATGGTATTCTCAGCATGCTTCTGTAGAACCACATTTCTGTTGCTTCAAGTCTCTTCTTCATGTTCCATCCATGGTATTCTCTCTTCCCGATGTTAAGTATAAGTGTCCTTTTTGTTTCCATTTTCTCTAAAACTTCATCTTTGCTCACATGTTCGGTCCATGGTATTCTCAGCATGCTTCTGTAGAACCACATTTCTGTTGCTTCAAGTCTCTTCTTCATGTTCCATCCATGGTATTCTCTCTTCCCGATGTTAAGTATAAGTGTCCTTTTTGTTTCCATTTTCTCTAAAACTTCATCTTTGCTCACATGTTCGGTCCATGGTATTCTCAGCATGCTTCTGTAGAACCACATTTCTGTTGCTTCAAGTCTCTTCTTCATGTTCCATCCATGGTATTCTCTCTTCCCGATGTTAAGTATAAGTGTCCTTTTTGTTTCCATTTTCTCTAAAACTTCATCTTTGCTCACATGTTCGGTCCATGGTATTCTCAGCATGCTTCTGTAGAACCACATTTCTGTTGCTTCAAGTCTCTTCTTCATGTTCCATCCATGGTATTCTCTCTTCCCGATGTTAAGTATAAGTGTCCTTTTTGTTTCCATTTTCTCTAAAACTTCATCTTTGCTCACATGTTCGGTCCATGGTATTCTCAGCATGCTTCTGTAGAACCACATTTCTGTTGCTTCAAGTCTCTTCTTCATGTTCCATCCATGGTATTCTCTCTTCCCGATGTTAAGTATAAGTGTCCTTTTTGTTTCCATTTTCTCTAAAACTTCATCTTTGCTCACATGTTCGGTCCATGGTATTCTCAGCATGCTTCTGTAGAACCACATTTCTGTTGCTTCAAGTCTCTTCTTCATGTTCCATCCATGGTATTCTCTCTTCCCGATGTTAAGTATAAGTGTCCTTTTTGTTTCCATTTTCTCTAAAACTTCATCGTTGCTCATATGTTCGGTCCATAGTATTCTCAGCATGCTTCTGTAGAACCACATTTCTGTTGCTTCAAGTCTCTTCTTCATGTTCCATCCATGGTATTCTCTCTTCCCGATGTTAAGTATAAGTGTCCTTTTTGTTTCCATTTTCTCTAAAACTTCATCTTTGCTCACATGTTCGGTCCATGGTATTCTCAGCATGCTTCTGTAGAACCACATTTCTGTTGCTTCAAGTCTCTTCTTCATGTTCCATCCATGGTATTCTCTCTTCCCGATGTTAAGTATAAGTGTCCTTTTTGTTTCCATTTTCTCTAAAACTTCATCTTTGCTCACATGTTCGGTCCATGGTATTCTCAGCATGCTTCTGTAGAACCACATTTCTGTTGCTTCAAGTCTCTTCTTCATGTTCCATCCATGGTATTCTCTCTTCCCGATGTTAAGTATAAGTGTCCTTTTTGTTTCCATTTTCTCTAAAACTTCATCTTTGCTCACATGTTCGGTCCATGGTATTCTCAGCATGCTTCTGTAGAACCACATTTCTGTTGCTTCAAGTCTCTTCTTCATGTTCCATCCATGGTATTCTCTCTTCCCGATGTTAAGTATAAGTGTCCTTTTTGTTTCCATTTTCTCTAAAACTTCATCTTTGCTCACATGTTCGGTCCATGGTATTCTCAGCATGCTTCTGTAGAACCACATTTCTGTTGCTTCAAGTCTCTTCTTCATGTTCCATCCATGGTATTCTCTCTTCCCGATGTTAAGTATAAGTGTCCTTTTTGTTTCCATTTTCTCTAAAACTTCATCTTTGCTCACATGTTCGGTCCATGGTATTCTCAGCATGCTTCTGTAGAACCACATTTCTGTTGCTTCAAGTCTCTTCTTCATGTTCCATCCATGGTATTCTCTCTTCCCGATGTTAAGTATAAGTGTCCTTTTTGTTTCCATTTTCTCTAAAACTTCATCTTTGCTCACATGTTCGGTCCATGGTATTCTCAGCATGCTTCTGTAGAACCACATTTCTGTTGCTTCAAGTCTCTTCTTCATGTTCCATCCATGGTATTCTCTCTTCCCGATGTTAAGTATAAGTGTCCTTTTTGTTTCCATTTTCTCTAAAACTTCATCTTTGCTCACATGTTCGGTCCATGGTATTCTCAGCATGCTTCTGTAGAACCACATTTCTCTTGCTTCAAGTCTCTTCTTCATGTTCCATCCATGGTAATCTCTCTTCCCGATGTTAAGTATAAGTGTTCTTTTTGTTTCCATTTTCTCTAAAACTTCATCTTTGCTCACATGTTCGGTCCATGGTATTCTCAGCATGCTTCTGTAGAACCACATTTCTGTTGCTTCAAGTCTCTTCTTCATGTTCCATCCATGGTATTCTCTCTTCCCGATGTTAAGTATAAGTGTCCTTTTTGTTTCCATTTTCTCTAAAACTTCATCTTTGCTCACATGTTCGGTCCATGGTATTCTCAGCATGCTTCTGTAGAACCACATTTCTGTTGCTTCAAGTCTCTTCTTCATGTTCCATCCATGGTATTCTCTCTTCCCGATGTTAAGTATAAGTGTCCTTTTTGTTTCCATTTTCTCTAAAACTTCGTCGTTGCTCACATGTTCGGTTCATGGTATTCTCAGCATGCTTCTGTAGAACCACATTTCTGTTGCTTCAAGTCTCTTCTTCATGTTCCATCCATGGTATTCTCTCTTCCCGATGTTAAGTATAAGTGTCCTTTTTGTTTCCATTTTCTCTAAAACTTCATCTTTGCTCACATGTTCGGTCCATGGTATTCTCAGCATGCTTCTGTAGAACCACATTTCTGTTGCTTCAAGTCTCTTCTTCATGTTCCATCCATGGTATTCTCTCTTCCCGATGTTAAGTATAAGTGTCCTTTTTGTTTCCATTTTCTCTAAAACTTCATCTTTGCTCACATGTTCGGTCCATGGTATTCTCAGCATGCTTCTGTAGAACCACATTTCTGTTGCTTCAAGTCTCTTCTTCATGTTCCATCCATGGTAATCTCTCTTCCCGATGTTAAGTATAAGTGTTCTTTTTGTTTCCATTTTCTCTAAAACTTCGTCGTTGCTCACATGTTCGGTTCATGGTATTCTCAGCATGCTTCTGTAGAACCACATTTCTGTTGCTTCAAGTCTCTTCTTCATGTTCCATCCATGGTATTCTCTCTTCCCGATGTTAAGTATAAGTGTCCTTTTTGTTTCCATTTTCTCTAAAACTTCATCTTTGCTCACATGTTCGGTCCATGGTATTCTCAGCATGCTTCTGTAGAACCACATTTCTGTTGCTTCAAGTCTCTTCTTCATGTTCCATCCATGGTATTCTCTCTTCCCGATGTTAAGTATAAGTGTTCTTTTTGTTTCCATTTTCTCTAAAACTTCGTCGTTGCTCACATGTTCGGTTCATGGTATTCTCAGCATGCTTCTGTAGAACCACATTTCTGTTGCTTCAAGTCTCTTCTTCATGTTCCATCCATGGTATTCTCTCTTCCCGATGTTAAGTATAAGTGTCCTTTTTGTTTCCATTTTCTCTAAAACTTCGTCGTTGCTCACATGTTCGGTTCATGGTATTCTCAGCATGCTTCTGTAGAACCACATTTCTGTTGCTTCAAGTCTCTTCTTCATGTTCCATCCATGGTATTCTCTCTTCCCGATGTTAAGTATAAGTGTCCTTTTTGTTTCCATTTTCTCTAAAACTTCATCTTTGCTCACATGTTCGGTCCATGGTATTCTCAGCATGCTTCTGTAGAACCACATTTCTGTTGCTTCAAGTCTCTTCTTCATGTTCCATCCATGGTAATCTCTCTTCCCGATGTTAAGTATAAGTGTTCTTTTTGTTTCCATTTTCTCTAAAACTTCGTCGTTGCTCACATGTTCGGTTCATGGTATTCTCAGCATGCTTCTGTAGAACCACATTTCTGTTGCTTCAAGTCTCTTCTTCATGTTCCATCCATGGTATTCTCTCTTCCCGATGTTAAGTATAAGTGTCCTTTTTGTTTCCATTTTCTCTAAAACTTCATCTTTGCTCACATGTTCGGTCCATGGTATTCTCAGCATGCTTCTGTAGAACCACATTTCTGTTGCTTCAAGTCTCTTCTTCATGTTCCATCCATGGTATTCTCTCTTCCCGATGTTAAGTATAAGTGTCCTTTTTGTTTCCATTTTCTCTAAAACTTCGTCGTTGCTCACATGTTCGGTCCATGGTATTCTCAGCATGCTTCTGTAGAACCACATTTCTCTTGCTTCAAGTCTCTTCTTCATGTTCCATCCATGGTATTCTCTCTTCCCGATGTTAAGTATAAGTGTCCTTTTTGTTTCCATTTTCTCTAAAACTTCATCTTTGCTCACATGTTCGGTCCATGGTATTCTCAGCATGCTTCTGTAGAACCACATTTCTGTTGCTTCAAGTCTCTTCTTCATGTTCCATCCATGGTAATCTCTCTTCCCGATGTTAAGTATAAGTGTTCTTTTTGTTTCCATTTTCTCTAAAACTTCGTCGTTGCTCACATGTTCGGTTCATGGTATTCTCAGCATGCTTCTGTAGAACCACATTTCTGTTGCTTCAAGTCTCTTCTTCATGTTCCATCCATGGTATTCTCTCTTCCCGATGTTAAGTATAAGTGTCCTTTTTGTTTCCATTTTCTCTAAAACTTCATCTTTGCTCACATGTTCGGTCCATGGTATTCTCAGCATGCTTCTGTAGAACCACATTTCTGTTGCTTCAAGTCTCTTCTTCATGTTCCATCCATGGTATTCTCTCTTCCCGATGTTAAGTATAAGTGTCCTTTTTGTTTCCATTTTCTCTAAAACTTCGTCGTGGCTCACATGTTCGGTCCATGGTATTCTCAGCATGCTTCTGTAGAACCACATTTCTGTTGCTTCAAGTCTCTTCTTCATGTTCCATCCATGGTATTCTCTCTTCCCGATGTTAAGTATAAGTGTCCTTTTTGTTTCCATTTTCTCTAAAACTTCATCTTTGCTCACATGTTCGGTCCATGGTATTCTCAGCATGCTTCTGTAGAACCACATTTCTGTTGCTTCAAGTCTCTTCTTCATGTTCCATCCATGGTATTCTCTCTTCCCGATGTTAAGTATAAGTGTCCTTTTTGTTTCCATTTTCTCTAAAACTTCGTCGTTGCTCACATGTTCGGTTCATGGTATTCTCAGCATGCTTCTGTAGAACCACATTTCTGTTGCTTCAAGTCTCTTCTTCATGTTCCATCCATGGTATTCTCTCTTCCCGATGTTAAGTATAAGTGTCCTTTTTGTTTCCATTTTCTCTAAAACTTCATCTTTGCTCACATGTTCGGTCCATGGTATTCTCAGCATGCTTCTGTAGAACCACATTTCTGTTGCTTCAAGTCTCTTCTTCATGTTCCATCCATGGTATTCTCTCTTCCCGATGTTAAGTATAAGTGTCCTTTTTGTTTCCATTTTCTCTAAAACTTCATCTTTGCTCACATGTTCGGTCCATGGTATTCTCAGCATGCTTCTGTAGAACCACATTTCTGTTGCTTCAAGTCTCTTCTTCATGTTCCATCCATGGTATTCTCTCTTCCCGATGTTAAGTATAAGTGTCCTTTTTGTTTCCATTTTCTCTAAAACTTCGTCGTTGCTCACATGTTCGGTTCATGGTATTCTCAGCATGCTTCTGTAGAACCACATTTCTGTTGCTTCAAGTCTCTTCTTCATGTTCCATCCATGGTATTCTCTCTTCCCGATGTTAAGTATAAGTGTCCTTTTTGTTTCCATTTTCTCTAAAACTTCATCTTTGCTCACATGTTCGGTCCATGGTATTCTCAGCATGCTTCTGTAGAACCACATTTCTGTTGCTTCAAGTCTCTTCTTCATGTTCCATCCATGGTATTCTCTCTTCCCGATGTTAAGTATAAGTGTCCTTTTTGTTTCCATTTTCTCTAAAACTTCATCTTTGCTCACATGTTCATTCCATGGCATTCTCAGCATGCTTCTGTAGAACCACATTTCTGTTGCTTCAAGTCTCTTCTTCATGTTCCATCCATGGTATTCTCTCTTCCCGAATATTAAGTATAAGTGTCCTTTTTGTTTCCATTTTCTTTAAAACTTCCTCGTTGCTCACATGTTTGTTCCATGGTATTCTCAGCATGCTTCTGTGGAACTAATTTCTGTTGTTTAAAGTCTCTTCTTTATTTGTGCGGAGATTACCCAGCATTCATTGTCATATAGGAGGACTGATATTATGTAACAGTCCAGTGCTTAAAAATATATATTATTTAAAATCTATGCCAAATTATAGACATAGTAACATACAATTTATTGCAAACAAAATATAAACTATTGATCATATACATTTACAAATCAATAATTATCTGTTTTTTGGCTTCTTTCTGTTTCTCTCGCTCACTCTATCTAATAATAATTGTAATAATAAAAATAAAAATAAAAATAATAATAAAAGTAAATCCAATGGACCAAATGCAGAAACATTGGCAATATAAATCTCTTCAATATTATGTCCATGCCAAACAGGCTGATGTAAACAAACCCCTTACCCATCAGTGGTTAATCTGTACAGGATTAAAAGCTGCAACTGATGTTTTCGTACGTGATGCACAGGACCAACAGTTGCTAACTAGAAATTACCAAGCAAACGTGATGAAAAATTGCGTTAAACCCAAATGCAGATTCTGTGGTAAATATTAAGAAACAATTGGTCAGCTTGTATCGGATTGGACGGTGTTAGCTCTGACAGAATATGGAACTTGACATGACAGAGTGGGCCACTTCTACGGGAAGTAAACTGAAAGAAATCGGTATGAACACCATCCAGACCCGATTAAGGAGATAGGTCCTGTAACAATTTTATGGGACTTTACAATACACACAGAACAATCAAATCTAATCACCCAGACATCGTGATCGCAAAGACAAAAATTACCTCCTTATTGATATGACAGTCTTTGCAGGCTGCAATGTATCAACTGAATATAAAACTCGACATGACAGAGTGGGCTAATATCTGCACTGGTATGAACACCACTCAGACCCGGTTACGGAGATTTGACCTGTAACAATTCTATGGGACTTTACAGTACACACAGACAGAACAATCAAATCTAATAACCCAGACATCGTGATTAGAGACCGCAAAGACAAAAGTACCTCCTTATTTACATGGCAGTCTCTGCAGATTGCAATGTATCTTTGAATATCTTAAAAAAAATATCAAAATACAAGGACTTTCAAATTGAAATCCCCAAAATGTGGCACATGAGAACATCAACCGTTCCAGTTGTAGTTGGAGCACTCGGATTTATTGGAAAAGATTCCAATAGACTCTTTGAAGGGATTCCTGGTTGAGAAATACAAAAAAAGGAGTACACACTAGAAATGAAATGAAACGAAATAATAATAGGAACACAATCCAGACCTGGTTACAGACATCGGACCTGGGACAATTTTATGGGACTTTACAATACATACAGACAGAACAATCAAAGCTAATCACCCAGACTTCGTGATCAAAGACCACAAATACAGAATGTGCTTTCTTATTGACATGCCAGTCCCTGCAGATTGTAATGTATCTTTGAAAATCTTCAAAAAGCCATCAAAATACAAGGATCTTGAAATGGAAATTTAAAAGAATGCGGCACATGAAGACATCAATAATTCCAGTTGTGGTTGGAGCCATCGGTTTGATTGGAAAAGGTTCTGATAAATCCATTGAAGGGATCCCTGGCAGTCCATATCTTAAAAAATATTATACTCACAAGCACAGCTCATACCTTTATGAAGGACTTCATGTAAGATATCTGTGATCTTAGGTTCAAAAATGTCCAGTGAAAATGCCATGAGGTTATTTCTGACCTTAGGTCTCTGGTTGGGACCCGGGTAGAAATGAGTACAACAGAAACGAAATAATAATAATAATAATAATACAGTTTGTTAACATCTAACAAAACAGATCAGCCTGTAGATTCATGAAGTCTAATGCATTTAAATTAATTAAATCATA
The DNA here is from genome assembly GCA_964036315.1 of Acanthosepion esculentum. Taxonomy (NCBI): domain Eukaryota; kingdom Metazoa; phylum Mollusca; class Cephalopoda; order Sepiida; family Sepiidae; genus Acanthosepion; species Acanthosepion esculentum. The sequence continues at coordinate 56,241,878 of OZ038507.1, forward strand.
CTGTACCTATGAACACTAATGGGTATGTACCAATCCGCATATACCGTACCTATGAACACTAATGGGTATGTACCAATCCGCATATACCGTACCTATGAACACTAATGGGTATGTACCAATCCGCATATACCGTACCTATGAACACTAATGGGTATGTACCAATCCGCATATACCGTACCTATGAACACTAATGGGTATGTACCAATCCGCATATACCGTACCTATGAACACTAATGGGTATGTACCAATCCGCATATACCGTACCTATGAACACTAATGGGTATGTACCAATCCGCATATACCGTACCTATGAACACTAATGGGTATGTACCAATCCGCATATACCGTACCTATGAACACTAATGGGTATGTACCAATCCGCATATACCGTACCTATGAACACTAATGGGTATGTACCAATCCGCATATACCGTACCTATGAACACTAATGGGTATGTACCAATCCTCACAAATATGTTGGACACTATTGTAAGTGGGGGTAACATGGTGTCTAAGTAGTCCACTACTAGCAGTGGTTTACCTACTTCACTCCGCTGGCGAGTATTGTATTTTGTTGATGTTATAAAGATTACCATTTCATTTTCAACCTAAGTTTTGGTCATTCCTCATTCAGTAACCTTTTCTAGGTTACAATAAAATGCCAGCAGCTTTTTCAAAAATAGTGCTCAATATGAAAAAAAAAAAAGATTATATTACTTTGACTAAGTGATGCACCCGTGAAACTTGAAAGATAGAAGATAAGATTTTTCAAGGTTTATTTTTTAAAAGTTTCTTTAACTCTTTCACCCCAAGTAAGATGATAATGTCACTCGGACGCAGAGGGTCACAATGTATGAAAGAGCACGAGAAGACGTTAGTGAGGAGAAGTGAAGAAAAGGCCAAAGAACAGGAGTTAGGAAGACAGAAAACTGAGGTTGTGTTTAAATTTTCAAAGATTGTAGGTGGAAAGGAAGCAAGAAATTCGGAGTATCACAGGCAAGAAGTGCGAGAAAAGAAACTATCAGAATAAAACTTATGGTTACGTCTAGCTAGCCCAAGAATAAAACAGTGAGACCTACTTGTCACTCTAGTACCAATCAAGGCACGAAAGAAAACAGATCATCAGAACAATTGTCATGAAAATATTTGTAGAAAAGGCACAGAGAGGCCACATCAAAGTGACTGAAGAAAAGATGCCAGGTAAGGCTCAGTTATATTATAGACACTTCCTTGAATTTTGTCTATAATCTCGAGATATATAGTAGAAGCAGCAGACCAGATATGGCAGCAGCAGCTAGTGTAAAGCATGATTTACCTATTAACCAAATATATATATATATATATATATATATATATATATATATATATATATATATATATATATATATATATACAGATAGATAGATAGATAGATAGATAGATAGATAGATAGATAGATAGAGAGATGTGTATAAAACGCATTGAAAAAAGACGCGGAATAAATTTGAAGAAATTGGAAATATCATTTAAAAAACAGAACCCCTTGAAGAACGGACATTACCAAGAAATTTCGAAATCGAGGGAAAACGACAAAAATTGATATTCAAAGTAATCCTTTATATAATATTGACTTCAGTGTCCACCTTATTACGCACACACACATAAGTATATCCCTATATATAGCATAATGAGAAGCCACGTATACTTTCTTGATATGTATATAATATGGAGAAAACACCTGAAAAGTTGCAAATTAAAAAAAAATTCATGTTTTTTTGAAAGTATTTATTTATATATTTTTTAATATATATATATGATATTTATTTAATTATTTATAGTTATTTAATTTATTTCTCACAAAAGATCGGGGCAGATCTGAAATATCAAATATATATATATATATATAAAAAATATAAATAAATACTTTCACAAAAAAAAGATACAATTTTTTTTTTAATTTGCAACTTTTCATCTGTTTTCTCCATGCATATATATATATGTTTAAATATATATATATATATATATATATATATATATATATATATATATATATATATATATATATATATATATATATATATGAAGAAATATAGTTTTAAGGTGTGCTATATTTATGGGATAAAGTGCTCAATATCAGAGATAGAGCGTATGTAAATAAATAAATTTATACATACATATATATATATATATATATATATATATATAAATATATGTATATATGTGTGTGTGTGTAGGTGTATGTTTGTGTGTGCTTGTGGATGTGTGTAGAGGTATATATATATGTGTGTGTATGTGTGTATGAGAGAAAATTATAAGTTTTATATATCAGAACAATGTTATGAAAGATAATTCCTAAAGGATGAAACATGTCACAAAATATTAATTTTCATAATATATATATATATATATATATATATATATATATATATATATATATATATATATATATATATATATATATGTATATATATATATATATATATGTATACATACATACATATACATACATATATATGTATATATATATATATATATATATATGTATGTATGTATGTATATATATATATATATATGTATGTATGTATATATATATATATATAATTGTCTTGCGTCTACTGTAGATCATATGGCAATGTATTTGTAGAGACACACACTAGCATACACACACACATATATATATGTATATATATATATACAGAGACATGTATATATATAAATATATATAGAAATAGGTAGAGAGAGAGGGGGGGAGAAAGTGAATAATGTGAAGAAAGAAATAGATATGAACACACAGACAGATAGATGAATAAGAATTGATTGCGACTAATAGATAGATAGATAGATAGATAGATAGATAGATATGAAGAGGCTGAGATAGATATGAATCGACTGACATAGACACATAGAAAACTATATAAACAGGCAAGGCACTGAGATAAATAGATGAATAGATAGATCTGAAATGGAGAAATAAATTTTGACTGCATATATATATATATATATATATATATATATATATATATATATATATATATATATATATAAGCATATATGTGAATAAATATATGTGCATAAATTTCAAATAAACATGAACCCCACAAAAAGTATCAAATCTAAAATGCATTCCATATAGCGCAGGGATGATAAATCGTCTCGGATATGTTGACACATGCAAATATCCCAAAGAATGATTAATGCTATGTCATTGGAGCTTCCAGAGCCGAGTTACCATCTTTAAGAAATTCTACTATCAGCAAAGAACTTTTAACAGCAATTTTGTTTGTTTGATTTGGATTTTACTCCAGCCCCAAACATAGAGGTTACATGCCTTTCTTTCTTTGTTAATTATAGTTAAAAAAAAATACATAATGGTAATGAAAATGATAAATGACTTCAAAATAATCATTATATATTTTAAATCCAACAGACACCACCGGCTGCTAAGGAAAATTCCGATAATTCTATTAATGAACTGTAGAAGATCCGTCCTATTTTACAATGAAGAACAATAGGCTAAAAACAATTCTAATGGTTACTTTGATATTTCTATGGGATCCTTGGACTCTGCCGAAGCCTTGGACCTGGTAGGATTGTTTATCTTGGATAACTTAAGTCCTTATGACGGTATCGATATAGATAGAATTGGCTTATATAGGGACGATGGCCTTATGATAGTTGATAATTCCACTAAAATAAAAGTAGATCGAACAAGGAAAACGATTCATAGAGAATTTAAAAAGTCGATTCTTAAGGTTAAGACCACTAATAACCTTATATATATATATATATATATATATATATATATATATATATATATATATATATATATATATATATATATAGTCAACCACAGACGTACAGTTTCGCTGCATCACAGCCCATCAGTGTGGAAAGACATGTGATTGTTTTAAGCCGGGATCGAAACCCAACTGATTTGACATCAGTCGAAGAAATTCACTCTTAGGCTACTACATCGCGGAGCAGGGGAATTTTTAACGCATTATATACACTCCTGATCAAAAAGTTAAGACCACTTGAAATTTCTTTTAAAAAGACTGTTTTTCAAGTAAAAATTTTAAACATTTCTTACTTAAGGTTACTAATTTTATAATCTAAAAGGTTATGTAGACAACAAAATTATAATTTGAACATTTTATTGAGAAATTGACATTTTTATAAAATGAGGCGTTTTACACTTGATCAAAATTATAAGACCAGAGATAAAAATTCTACGAAAAGGGTGCGAAAACATTCAACAACCAAATTTAATAATGAGTTCTACCTCCACTGGTTTTGATGACTTCAAAAATTCTTTGGGGCATCCTAGAAATTAGTGTTTCCATTAAGTTGCGAGGAATATTGCTCCAGCTTTTGAAGATAGCTTCATGAAGTTCATTTTTTGTTGAATATTGTTTGCCATTTCGATAAACATATCTTGCCATCCATCCCAAACATTTTCAATTGGGTCCAAGTCCGGTGAGCATGCAGGATGTCTCAAGAGATGGACCCCACTTTTTGTAGAAAGGTCAAGGTCCTGCATGTAGCGTGGATTGCAGCATTATCCTGTTGGAATAACCATCCATCCCCACACAAACAATGCCTCTCCGTCACCAACGATGCTTTTTGTAGCATGCTAACATAATCAGCCGCTGTCTGACGACCCTGCACCACCTGAAGCTCTATCGTCCCTCTGTAAGAAAAGGCACCCCATACCATTAGGGACCCTCCACCACTATGATGTGTGGAGAAAATTTCAGGAGGTATGTTTTTGTAATGCCAATATCGTTGGAAGCCATCAGGACCATCTGAATCTTTTATCATCAGAAAACAGGACTTTCTTCCACTTCTCAATGTCCCATGTTTGGTATTCACGACCAAACCTTAAACGGTTCACTTTGTGACGTGGAAGCAGCTGAGGAATTTGTTTGTGCTTTTTATTTACCATGCCTTTATGTCGTAAGTGTCATTTGATGGTTACTGGACTGCAATCAGCATCTGTGGCTGCCTTAATTTGACTAGAAGAAAGTTCACTGGCTTTCACAACAACCCGTCTTATTCTCCTACTCAATGTCGGAGAAATCTTTTTGGGCTTACCAGTAGACTTTGCGTTTCCATAATTCGCACTGTCCTTTAGAAAGTTGCAAATCACAGTTTTACTGCGATTTAACCTCGATTATGGAAATCTAGAATTCGAGCACGCTCAACGTCGGTAAGTATGCTTGCTTTAGGCATGGTGATACCTTTACGCAGTGATTGCTAATCTCTAACTGAACTAAAAACATTGGAATTACCCTAGATCTAACAATTTATACCCCCTGGTCTCATAATTTTGATCAAGTGTAAAATGCCTCATTTTATAAAAATGTTCATTTCTGAATAAATTGATTGGATTATAATTTTTTGTCTACATAACCTTTTAGATTATAGAATTAGTAACCTTAAGTAAGAAAATGTTTATAATGTATCCATGACAAACAGTCTCTTATAAAAATTTTTCAAGTGGTCTTAATTTTTTGATCAGAAGTGTACGAGATATAAGCATTACCGACTACCAGACGGCACAATTGATAGTGAAGAGCTTTTAGTATTTTACCAGCAGTAGCCGACAAATTCCTTTTCTTCCAAAGTCCTCAACCTACGAAAGGGAGCATATATATATATATATATATATATATATATATATATATATATATATATATATATATATATATATATATATATATATTCTCATTGTACGTTTTTTACGGATGCACTTATTTGAGTAACGAAACGTGTTATACCGCTACAAAAGTCAAAGGGAAGAGAGGAGGTGACTTTCAAATATCGCACTGCCCATGATTATCATCACGGAGCGGTAATCCAACTATATATATATATATATATATATATATATATATATATATATATATATATATATATATATATATATATATATATATATATGCGCGGTACTTATTAGAAAGTGGTCAATATCAGTGATAGAGCTAAAATATTCAGTTGTATGGACATGAGTTTGTAACCCTGGGTTACAAACTCATACCGACACAACTAAATATATATATATATATATATATATATATATATATATATATATATATATATATATATATATACTGAGAACATTACAGTTGAGTAGCTTGGTTTGAAGAATCAGAGAACTGAGTTCAGATTACAGTTGAGTTTATTACATTCACTTACGTATTAAAAACCTTTGAGAAAGATATGAATCCATCCAGCTATAGGTTAATAACAGGACAGACTGGGTTCTATAGCCTTGGCTGGCAACCGGTCTAGGAGAAGGACAACTCTGAATTTAAAACCTGCGAAGGGTAGTTTGGGGACCTTATGGCACACTGTGCACCAGTTCTCTACATCCGGCTCTTCCAAAAAGTCTGGTTGGTTCTGCACAACCCTTCACCAGTCAAATCAAATAATATGTGCGGCTAGTCCAAAGTGAGCCGCTTGGCCCTCATATGTCGAAAACAATAGGAGAGTCCAGTATATAGACATATATAATAGTAATATATCATTTGAGCATTTCTCTGTTGTTGAGGTTATCTGTGTCTGACTTGAAGCTTTCATCTTTGTTATTTGTTTTGTATACTATCTCAATCAGCTGAAGCTCAGGCCTACGACTGGTAACATTTAACCCAGTACAACTTGCCAAATGGATAGGTAGCTGTCACCTAAATAAGTTCCCCCATTAGTTTTCTGCTGGTAAGGAGGGTGGCATGTCTCACCAAGGGGCAAAAACCAAAACCTGTCAAAGGGCGGATAAGATTCTTATAGTTACCAAGTCCCAATAAACATAATTATAATATATCGCTCATATACTGTTCGATGTAATACAATATATATATATATATATATATATATATATATATATATATATATATACCGGGTAAAACTGCAAAATTGTTTTAGACGTTTTAGCCATGTTGGCACCATTTGTTGCAAGAATTATTGGAAAACACTTTGAGTTATTCAGCCAGAAACAGAACAGGTTAAAATCGTTTTGTGTCAGTTCCACTGTCTTCCAAACTGGGCAGTGGTGAGATGAAAAAGACCATTCAGTCCTTCATTAATGGTACCAACATTCATACTCTGGCTTCCATCTTCAAAGTCTTTTCAAGAACCACCAAGAGAACGGTGAATAAGTTTTAAAAAAGAGGGAACAGTAGAGAGGAAAACTGGATCAGGAGGTTACAACAGGAAGAGGGATCACCATTTTAAATTAGAGCTAAATACATCCTTATTGTTTATTCAAGAACCATCAAGAGAACGGTGAATAAGTTTTAAAAAAGAGGGAACAGTAGAGAGGAAAACTGGATGAGGAGGTCACAACAGGAAGAGGGATCATCATTTTAAATTAGAGCTAAATACATTCTTATTGTTTATTCAAGAAGCATCAAGAGAACGGTGAATAAGTTTTAAAAAAGAGGGAACAGTAGAGAGGAAAACTGGATGAGGAGGTCAGAACAGGAAGAGGGATCATCATTTTAAATTAGAGCTAAATACATTCTTATTGTTTATTCAAGAACCATCAAGAGAACGGTGAATAAGTTTTAAAAAAGAGGGAACAGTAGAGAGGAAAACTGGATGAGGAGGTCACAACAGGAAGAGGGATCATCATTTTAATTTAGAGCTAAATACATTCTTATTGTTTATTCAAGAAGCATCAAGAGAACGGTGAATAAGTTTTGAAAAAGAGGGAACAGTAGAGAGGAAAACTGGATATGGAGGTCACAACAGGAAGAGGGATCATCATTTCAAATTAGAGCTAAATACATTCTTATTGTTTATTCAAGAAGCATCAAGAGAACGGTGAATAAGTTTTGAAAAAGAGGGAACAGTAGAGAGGAAAACTGGATGAGGAGGTCAGAACAGGAAGAGGGATCATCATTTCAAATTAGAGCTAAATACATTCTTATTGTTTATTCAAGAAGCATCAAGAGAACGGTGAATAAGTTTTGAAAAAGAGGGAACAGTAGAGAGGAAAACTGGATATGGAGGTCACAACAGGAAGAGGGATCATCATTTCAAATTAGAGCTAAATACATTCTTATTGTTTATTCAAGAACCATCAAGAGAACGGTGAATAAGTTTTAAAAAAGAGGGAACAGTAGAGAGGAAAATTGGATGAGGAGGTCACAACAGGAAGAGGGATCATCATTTTAATTTAGAGCTAAATACATTCTTATTGTTTATTCAAGAAGCATCAAGAGAACGGTGAATAAGTTTTGAAAAAGAGGGAACAGTAGAGAGGAAAACTGGATATGGAGGTCACAACAGGAAGAGGGATCATCATTTCAAATTAGAGCTAAATACATTCTTATTGTTTATTCAAGAAGCATCAAGAGAACGGTGAATAAGTTTTGAAAAAGAGGGAACAGTAGAGAGGAAAACTGGATATGGAGGTCACAACAGGAAGAGGGATCATCATTTCAAATTAGAGCTAAATACATTCTTATTGTTTATTCAAGAAGCATCAAGAGAACGGTGAATAAGTTTTGAAAAAGAGGGAACAGTAGAGAGGAAAACTGGATGAGGAGGTCAGAACAGGAAGAGGGATCATCATTTCAAATTAGAGCTAAATACATTCTTATTGTTTATTCAAGAAGCATCAAGAGAACGGTGAATAAGTTTTGAAAAAGAGGGAACAGTAGAGAGGAAAACTGGATGAGGAGGTCAGAACAGGAAGAGGGATCATCATTTCAAATTAGAGCTAAATACATTCTTATTGTTTATTCAAGAAGCATCAAGAGAACGGTGAATAAGTTTTGAAAAAGAGGGAACAGTAGAGAGGAAAACTGGATATGGAGGTCACAACAGGAAGAGGGATCATCATTTCAAATTAGAGCTAAATACATTCTTATTGTTTATTCAAGAAGCATCAAGAGAACGGTGAATAAGTTTTGAAAAAGAGGGAACAGTAGAGAGGAAAACTGGATGAGGAGGTCAGAACAGGAAGAGGGATCATCATTTCAAATTAGAGCTAAATACATTCTTATTGTTTATTCAAGAAGCATCAAGAGAACGGTGAATAAGTTTTGAAAAAGAGGGAACAGTAGAGAGGAAAACTGGATGAGGAGGTCAGAACAGGAAGAGGGATCATCATTTCAAATTAGAGCTAAATACATTCTTATTGTTTATTCAAGAAGCATCAAGAGAACGGTGAATAAGTTTTGAAAAAGAGGGAACAGTAGAGAGGAAAACTGGATATGGAGGTCACAACAGGAAGAGGGATCATCATTTCAAATTAGAGCTAAATACATTCTTATTGTTTATTCAAGAAGCATCAAGAGAACGGTGAATAAGTTTTGAAAAAGAGGGAACAGTAGAGAGGAAAACTGGATGAGGAGGTCAGAACAGGAAGAGGGATCATCATTTCAAATTAGAGCTAAATACATTCTTATTGTTTATTCAAGAAGCATCAAGAGAACGGTGAATAAGTTTTGAAAAAGAGGGAACAGTAGAGAGGAAAACTGGATGAGGAGGTCAGAACAGGAAGAGGGATCATCATTTCAAATTAGAGCTAAATACATTCTTATTGTTTATTCAAGAAGCATCAAGAGAACGGTGAATAAGTTTTGAAAAAGAGGGAACAGTAGAGAGGAAAACTGGATATGGAGGTCACAACAGGAAGAGGGATCATCATTTCAAATTAGAGCTAAATACATTCTTATTGTTTATTCAAGAACCATCAAGAGAACGGTGAATAAGTTTTAAAAAAGAGGGAACAGTAGAGAGGAAAATTGGATGAGGAGGTCACAACAGGAAGAGGGATCATCATTTTAATTTAGAGCTAAATACATTCTTATTGTTTATTCAAGAAGCATCAAGAGAACGGTGAATAAGTTTTGAAAAAGAGGGAACAGTAGAGAGGAAAACTGGATATGGAGGTCACAACAGGAAGAGGGATCATCATTTCAAATTAGAGCTAAATACATTCTTATTGTTTATTCAAGAAGCATCAAGAGAACGGTGAATAAGTTTTGAAAAAGAGGGAACAGTAGAGAGGAAAACTGGATGAGGAGGTCAGAACAGGAAGAGGGATCATCATTTCAAATTAGAGCTAAATACATTCTTATTGTTTATTCAAGAAGCATCAAGAGAACGGTGAATAAGTTTTGAAAAAGAGGGAACAGTAGAGAGGAAAACTGGATGAGGAGGTCACAACAGGAAGAGGGATCATCATTTCAAATTAGAGCTAAATACATTCTTATTGTTTATTCAAGAACCATCAAGAGAACGGTGAATAAGTTTTGAAAAAGAGGGAACAGTAGAGAGGAAAACTGGATGAGGAGGTCAGAACAGGAAGAGGGATCATCATTTTAAATTAGAGCTAAATACATTCTTATTGTTTATTCAAGAACCATCAAGAGAACGGTGAATAAGTTTTGAAAAAGAGGGAACAGTAGAGAGGAAAACTGGATGAGGAGGTCAGAACAGGAAGAGGGATCATCATTTTAAATTAGAGCTAAATACATTCTTATTGTTTATTCAAGAACCATCAAGAGAACGGTGAATAAGTTTTGAAAAAGAGGGAACAGTAGAGAGGAAAACTGGATGAGGAGGTCAGAACAGGAAGAGGGATCATCATTTTAAATTAGAGCTAAATACATTCTTATTGTTTATTCAAGAACCATCAAGAGAACGGTGAATAAGTTTTAAAAAAGAGGGAACAGTAGAGAGGAAAACTGGATGAGGAGGTCAGAACAGGAAGAGGGATCATCATTTTAAATTAGAGCTAAATACATTCTTATTGTTTATTCAAGAACCATCAAGAGAACGGTGAATAAGTTTTGAAAAAGAGGGAACAGTAGAGAGGAAAACTGGATGAGGAGGTCAGAACAGGAAGAGGGATCATCATTTTAAATTAGAGCTAAATACATTCTTATTGTTTATTCAAGAACCATCAAGAGAACGGTGAATAAGTTTTGAAAAAGAGGGAACAGTAGAGAGGAAAACTGGATGAGGAGGTCAGAACAGGAAGAGGGATCATCATTTTAAATTAGAGCTAAATACATTCTTATTGTTTATTCAAGAACCATCAAGAGAACGGTGAATAAGTTTTGAAAAAGAGGGAACAGTAGAGAGGAAAACTGGATGAGGAGGTCAGAACAGGAAGAGGGATCATCATTTTAAATTAGAGCTAAATACATTCTTATTGTTTATTCAAGAACCATCAAGAGAACGGTGAATAAGTTTTAAAAAAGAGGGAACAGTAGAGAGGAAAACTGGATGAGGAGGTCAGAACAGGAAGAGGGATCATCATTTTAAATTAGAGCTAAATACATTCTTATTGTTTATTCAAGAACCATCAAGAGAACGGTGAATAAGTTTTGAAAAAGAGGGAACAGTAGAGAGGAAAACTGGATGAGGAGGTCAGAACAGGAAGAGGGATCATCATTTTAAATTAGAGCTAAATACATTCTTATTGTTTATTCAAGAACCATCAAGAGAACGGTGAATAAGTTTTGAAAAAGAGGGAACAGTAGAGAGGAAAACTGGATGAGGAGGTCAGAACAGGAAGAGGGATCATCATTTTAAATTAGAGCTAAATACATTCTTATTGTTTATTCAAGAAGCATCAAGAGAACGGTGAATAAGTTTTGAAAAAGAGGGAACAGTAGAGAGGAAAACTGGATGAGGAGGTCACAACAGGAAGAGGGATCATCATTTCAAATTAGAGCTAAATACATTCTTATTGTTTATTCAAGAACCATCAAGAGAACGGTGAATAAGTTTTGAAAAAGAGGGAACAGTAGAGAGGAAAACTGGATGAGGAGGTCAGAACAGGAAGAGGGATCATCATTTTAAATTAGAGCTAAATACATTCTTATTGTTTATTCAAGAACCATCAAGAGAACGGTGAATAAGTTTTAAAAAAGAGGGAACAGTAGAGAGGAAAACTGGATGAGGAGGTCAGAACAGGAAGAGGGATCATCATTTTAAATTAGAGCTAAATACATTCTTATTGTTTATTCAAGAACCATCAAGAGAACGGTGAATAAGTTTTGAAAAAGAGGGAACAGTAGAGAGGAAAACTGGATGAGGAGGTCAGAACAGGAAGAGGGATCATCATTTTAAATTAGAGCTAAATACATTCTTATTGTTTATTCAAGAAGCATCAAGAGAACGGTGAATAAGTTTTAAAAAAGAGGGAACAGTAGAGAGGAAAACTGGATGAGGAGGTCACAACAGGAAGAGGGATCATCATTTTAAATTAGAGCTAAATACATTCTTATTGTTTATTCAAGAACCATCAAGAGAACGGTGAATAAGTTTTGAAAAAGAGGGAACAGTAGAGAGGAAAACTGGATGAGGAGGTCAGAACAGGAAGAGGGATCATCATTTTAAATTAGAGCTAAATACATTCTTATTGTTTATTCAAGAACCATCAAGAGAACGGTGAATAAGTTTTAAAAAAGAGGGAACAGTAGAGAGGAAAACTGGATGAGGAGGTCACAACAGGAAGAGGGATCATCATTTTAACTTAGAGCTAAATACATTCTTATTGTTTATTCAAGAACCATCAAGAGAACGGTGAATAAGTTTTGAAAAAGAGGGAACAGTAGAGAGGAAAACTGGATGAGGAGGTCAGAACAGGAAGAGGGATCATCATTTTAAATTAGAGCTAAATACATTCTTATTGTTTATTCAAGAACCATCAAGAGAACGGTGAATAAGTTTTGAAAAAGAGGGAACAGTAGAGAGGAAAACTGGATGAGGAGGTCAGAACAGGAAGAGGGATCATCATTTTAAATTAGAGCTAAATACATTCTTATTGTTTATTCAAGAAGCATCAAGAGAACGGTGAATAAGTTTTGAAAAAGAGGGAACAGTAGAGAGGAAAACTGGATGAGGAGGTCAGAACAGGAAGAGGGATCATCATTTTAACTTAGAGCTAAATACATTCTTATTGTTTATTCAAGAACCATCAAGAGAACGGTGAATAAGTTTTGAAAAAGAGGGAACAGTAGAGAGGAAAACTGGATGAGGAGGTCAGAACAGGAAGAGGGATCATCATTTTAAATTAGAGCTAAATACATTCTTATTGTTTATTCAAGAAGCATCAAGAGAACGGTGAATAAGTTTTGAAAAAGAGGGAACAGTAGAGAGGAAAACTGGATGAGGAGGTCAGAACAGGAAGAGGGATCATCATTTTAACTTAGAGCTAAATACATTCTTATTGTTTATTCAAGAACCATCAAGAGAACGGTGAATAAGTTTTGAAAAAGAGGGAACAGTAGAGAGGAAAACTGGATGAGGAGGTCAGAACAGGAAGAGGGATCATCATTTTAAATTAGAGCTAAATACATTCTTATTGTTTATTCAAGAAGCATCAAGAGAACGGTGAATAAGTTTTGAAAAAGAGGGAACAGTAGAGAGGAAAACTGGATGAGGAGGTCAGAACAGGAAGAGGGATCATCATTTTAACTTAGAGCTAAATACATTCTTATTGTTTATTCAAGAACCATCAAGAGAACGGTGAATAAGTTTTGAAAAAGAGGGAACAGTAGAGAGGAAAACTGGATGAGGAGGTCAGAACAGGAAGAGGGATCATCATTTTAAATTAGAGCTAAATACATTCTTATTGTTTATTCAAGAAGCATCAAGAGAACGGTGAATAAGTTTTGAAAAAGAGGGAACAGTAGAGAGGAAAACTGGATGAGGAGGTCAGAACAGGAAGAGGGATCATCATTTTAACTTAGAGCTAAATACATTCTTATTGTTTATTCAAGAACCATCAAGAGAACGGTGAATAAGTTTTGAAAAAGAGGGAACAGTAGAGAGGAAAACTGGATGAGGAGGTCAGAACAGGAAGAGGGATCATCATTTTAAATTAGAGCTAAATACATTCTTATTGTTTATTCAAGAAGCATCAAGAGAACGGTGAATAAGTTTTGAAAAAGAGGGAACAGTAGAGAGGAAAACTGGATGAGGAGGTCAGAACAGGAAGAGGGATCATCATTTTAACTTAGAGCTAAATACATTCTTATTGTTTATTCAAGAACCATCAAGAGAACGGTGAATAAGTTTTGAAAAAGAGGGAACAGTAGAGAGGAAAACTGGATGAGGAGGTCAGAACAGGAAGAGGGATCATCATTTTAAATTAGAGCTAAATACATTCTTATTGTTTATTCAAGAAGCATCAAGAGAACGGTGAATAAGTTTTGAAAAAGAGGGAACAGTAGAGAGGAAAACTGGATGAGGAGGTCAGAACAGGAAGAGGGATCATCATTTTAACTTAGAGCTAAATACATTCTTATTGTTTATTCAAGAACCATCAAGAGAACGGTGAATAAGTTTTGAAAAAGAGGGAACAGTAGAGAGGAAAACTGGATGAGGAGGTCAGAACAGGAAGAGGGATCATCATTTCAAATTAGAGCTAAATACATTCTTATTGTTTATTCAAGAACCATCAAGAGAACGGTGAATAAGTTTTGAAAAAGAGGGAACAGTAGAGAGGAAAACTGGATGAGGAGGTCAGAACAGGAAGAGGGATCATCATTTCAAATTAGAGCTAAATACATTCTTATTGTTTATTCAAGAACCATCAAGAGAACGGTGAATAAGTTTTGAAAAAGAGGGAACAGTAGAGAGGAAAACTGGATGAGGAGGTTACAACAGGAAGAGGGATCATCATTTTAACTTAGAGCTAAATACATTCTTATTGTTTATTCAAGAACCATCAAGAGAACGGTGAATAAGTTTTGAAAAAGAGGGAACAGTAGAGAGGAAAACTGGATGAGGAGGTCAGAACAGGAAGAGGGATCATCATTTCAAATTAGAGCTAAATACATTCTTATTGTTTATTCAAGAACCATCAAGAGAACGGTGAATAAGTTTTGAAAAAGAGGGAACAGTAGAGAGGAAAACTGGATGAGGAGGTCAGAACAGGAAGAGGGATCATCATTTCAAATTAGAGCTAAATACATTCTTATTGTTTATTCAAGAACCATCAAGAGAACGGTGAATAAGTTTTGAAAAAGAGGGAACAGTAGAGAGGAAAACTGGATGAGGAGGTTACAACAGGAAGAGGGATCATCATTTTAACTTAGAGCTAAATACATTCTTATTGTTTATTCAAGAACCATCAAGAGAACGGTGAATAAGTTTCGAAAAAGAGGGAACAGTAGAGAGGAAAACTGGATGAGGAGGTCAGAACAGGAAGAGGGATCATCATTTCAAATTAGAGCTAAATACATTCTTATTGTTTATTCAAGAACCATCAAGAGAACGGTGAATAAGTTTTGAAAAAGAGGGAACAGTAGAGAGGAAAACTGGATGAGGAGGTCAGAACAGGAAGAGGGATCATCATTTCAAATTAGAGCTAAATACATTCTTATTGTTTATTCAAGAACCATCAAGAGAACGGTGAATAAGTTTTAAAAAAGAGGGAACAGTAGAGAGGAAAACTGGATCCGGAGGTCACAACAGGAAGAGGGATCATCATTTCAAATTAGAGCTAAATACATTCTTATTGTTTATTCAAGAACCATCATGAGAACGGTGAATAAGTTTTGAAAAAGAGGGAACAGTAGAGAGGAAAACTGGATGAGGAGGTCAGAACAGGAAGAGGGATCATCATTTTAACTTAGAGCTAAATACATTCTTATTGTTTATTCAAGAACCATCAAGAGAACGGTGAATAAGTTTTAAAAAAGAGGGAACAGTAGAGAGGAAAACTGGATCCGGAGGTCACAACAGGAAGAGGGATCATCATTTCAAATTAGAGCTAAATACATTCTTATTGTTTATTCAAGAACCATCATGAGAACGGTGAATAAGTTTTGAAAAAGAGGGAACAGTAGAGAGGAAAACTGGATGAGGAGGTCAGAACAGGAAGAGGGATCATCATTTTAACTTAGAGCTAAATACATTCTTATTGTTTATTCAAGAACCATCAAGAGAACGGTGAATAAGTTTTGAAAAAGAGGGAACAGTAGAGAGGAAAACTGGATGAGGAGGTCAGAACAGGAAGAGGGATCATCATTTTAAATTAGAGCTAAATACATTCTTATTGTTTATTCAAGAACCATCAAGAGAACGGTGAATAAGTTTTGAAAAAGAGGGAACAGTAGAGAGGAAAACTGGATGAGGAGGTTACAACAGGAAGAGGGATCATCATTTTAACTTAGAGCTAAATACATTCTTATTGTTTATTCAAGAACCATCAAGAGAACGGTGAATAAGTTTTGAAAAAGAGGGAACAGTAGAGAGGAAAACTGGATGAGGAGGTCAGAACAGGAAGAGGGATCATCATTTCAAATTAGAGCTAAATACATTCTTATTGTTTATTCAAGAACCATCAAGAGAACGGTGAATAAGTTTTGAAAAAGAGGGAACAGTAGAGAGGAAAACTGGATGAGGAGGTTACAACAGGAAGAGGGATCATCATTTTAACTTAGAGCTAAATACATTCTTATTGTTTATTCAAGAACCATCAAGAGAACGGTGAATAAGTTTTGAAAAAGAGGGAACAGTAGAGAGGAAAACTGGATGAGGAGGTTACAACAGGAAGAGGGATCATCATTTTAACTTAGAGCTAAATACATTCTTATTGTTTATTCAAGAACCATCAAGAGAACGGTGAATAAGTTTTGAAAAAGAGGGAACAGTAGAGAGGAAAACTGGATGAGGAGGTCAGAACAGGAAGAGGGATCATCATTTTAAATTAGAGCTAAATACATTCTTATTGTTTATTCAAGAACCATCAAGAGAACGGTGAATAAGTTTTAAAAAAGAGGGAACAGTAGAGAGGAAAACTGGATGAGGAGGTCACAACAGGAAGAGGGATCATCATTTCAACTTAGAGCAAAATACATTCTTATTGTTTATTCAAGAACCACCAAGAGAACGGTGAATAAGTTTTCAAAAAGAGGGAACAGTAGAGAGGAAAACTGGATGAGGAGGTCACAACAGGAAGAGGGATCATCATTTCAACTTAGAGCTAAATACATTCTTATTGTTTATTCAAGAACCATCAAGAGAACGGTGAATAAGTTTTGAAAAATAGGGAACAGTAGAGAGGAAAACTGGATGAGGAGGTCACAACAGGAAGAGGGATCATCATTTCAAATTAGAGCTAAATACATTCTTATTGTTTATTCAAGAACCACCAAGAGAACGGTGAATAAGTTTTGAAAAAGAGGGAACAGTAGAGAGGAAAACTGGATGAGGAGGTCAGAACAGGAAGAGGGATCATCATTTCAACTTAGAGCTAAATACATTCTTATTGTTTATTCAAGAACCATCAAGAGAACGGTGAATAAGTTTTGAAAAATAGGGAACAGTAGAGAGGAAAACTGGATGAGGAGGTCACAACAGGAAGAGGGATCATCATTTCAACTTAGAGCTAAATACATTCTTATTGTTTATTCAAGAACCATCAAGAGAACGGTGAATAAGTTTTGAAAAATAGGGAACAGTAGAGAGGAAAACTGGATGAGGAGGTCACAACAGGAAGAGGGATCATCATTTCAACTTAGAGCTAAATACATTCTTATTGTTTATTCAAGAACCATCAAGAGAACGGTGAATAAGTTTTGAAAAAGAGGGAACAGTAGAGAGGAAAACTGGATGAGGAGGTCACAACAGGAAGAGGGATCATCATTTCAACTTAGAGCTAAATACATTCTTATTGTTTATTCAAGAACCATCAAGAGAACGGTGAATAAGTTTTGAAAAATAGGGAACAGTAGAGAGGAAAACTGGATGAGGAGGTCACAACAGGAAGAGGGATCATCATTTCAACTTAGAGCTAAATACATTCTTATTGTTTATTCAAGAACCATCAAGAGAACGGTGAATAAGTTTTGAAAAATAGGGAACAGTAGAGAGGAAAACTGGATGAGGAGGTCACAACAGGAAGAGGGATCATCATTTCAACTTAGAGCTAAATACATTCTTATTGTTTATTCAAGAACCATCAAGAGAACGGTGAATAAGTTTTGAAAAAGAGGGAACAGTAGAGAGGAAAACTGGATGAGGAGGTCACAACAGGAAGAGGGATCATCATTTCAACTTAGAGCTAAATACATTCTTATTGTTTATTCAAGAACCATCAAGAGAACGGTGAATAAGTTTTGAAAAAGAGGGAACAGTAGAGAGGAAAACTGGATGAGGAGGTCACAACAGGAAGAGGGATCATCATTTCAACTTAGAGCTAAATACATTCTTATTGTTTATTCAAGAACCATCAAGAGAACGGTGAATAAGTTTTGAAAAATAGGGAACAGTAGAGAGGAAAACTGGATGAGGAGGTCACAACAGGAAGAGGGATCATCATTTCAACTTAGAGCTAAATACATTCTTATTGTTTATTCAAGAACCATCAAGAGAACGGTGAATAAGTTTTGAAAAATAGGGAACAGTAGAGAGGAAAACTGGATGAGGAGGTCACAACAGGAAGAGGGATCATCATTTCAACTTAGAGCTAAATACATTCTTATTGTTTATTCAAGAACCATCAAGAGAACGGTGAATAAGTTTTGAAAAAGAGGGAACAGTAGAGAGGAAAACTGGATGAGGAGGTCACAACAGGAAGAGGGATCATCATTTCAACTTAGAGCTAAATACATTCTTATTGTTTATTCAAGAACCATCAAGAGAACGGTGAATAAGTTTTGAAAAAGAGGGAACAGTAGAGAGGAAAACTGGATGAGGAGGTCACAACAGGAAGAGGGATCATCATTTCAACTTAGAGCTAAATACATTCTTATTGTTTATTCAAGAACCATCAAGAGAACGGTGAATAAGTTTTGAAAAAGAGGGAACAGTAGAGAGGAAAACTGGATGAGGAGGTCACAACAGGAAGAGGGATCATCATTTCAACTTAGAGCTAAATACATTCTTATTGTTTATTCAAGAACCATCAAGAGAACGGTGAATAAGTTTTGAAAAAGAGGGAACAGTAGAGAGGAAAACTGGATGAGGAGGTCACAACAGGAAGAGGGATCATCATTTCAACTTAGAGCTAAATACATTCTTATTGTTTATTCAAGAACCATCAAGAGAACGGTGAATAAGTTTTGAAAAAGAGGGAACAGTAGAGAGGAAAACTGGATGAGGAGGTCACAACAGGAAGAGGGATCATCATTTCAACTTAGAGCTAAATACATTCTGATTGTTTATTCAAGAACCATCAAGAGAACGGTGAATAAGTTTTGAAAAAGAGGGAACAGTAGAGAGGAAAACTGGATGAGGAGGTCACAACAGGAAGAGGGATCATCATTTCAACTTAGAGCTAAATACATTCTTATTGTTTATTCAAGAACCATCAAGAGAACGGTGAATAAGTTTTGAAAAAGAGGGAACAGTAGAGAGGAAAACTGGATGAGGAGGTCACAACAGGAAGAGGGATCATCATTTCAAATTAGAGCAAAATACATTATTATTGTTTATTCAAGAACCACCAAGAGAACGGTGAATAAGTTTTGAAAAAGAGGGAACAGTAGAGAGGAAAACTGGATGAGGAGGTCAGAACAGGAAGAGGGATCATCATTTCAAATTAGAGCAAAATACATTATTATTGTTTATTCAAGAACCATCAAGAGAACGGTGAATAAGTTTTTAAAAAGAGGGAACAGTAGAGAGGAAAACTAGACCAGGAGGTCACAGCAGGAAGATGGATCATCATTTCAACTTACAGCTAAACAGATCAATTAGAAAAGATCCAACTCAATTCATAACACGTTTGACACGTGAGAGAGGAGTTTCAACCATGACAGTCCAAAGAGCGGCGAAAAAAGACTTGAAAGGAAATCGTAGGTGAAACCTGTGTTACTTGTTACTCCAGGACAGAAAGTTAGAAGGTTAGAGAGGACGAAGATCATTTTGAATGTTGGAAAATGATGTTGGAATATATATATATATATATACATATATATATATATATATATATATATATATATGAATTTAATTTCAATCCTTCATGACTTTCCGATCCTTAGCTATGAATAATTAATGGTCAACATGTCATTTTCAATTATGATCGATTTCATTACGATTCTATTGTTAAGCTTGGAGAGTAATTATGCATTCTTATTGCGGATACTGTTATTTAAAAAAAACACTTTGAGAATTCCAGTTAGATATCTTGAATCATTTTTAAGATACATTCCAGTAAGATATCTTGAATCATTTCTAAGATACAACGGTTGAAAGCTTAATCTAACAAATGGACAATGTTGCTGTTAGACTATTTGGACAATTTTGCTGTTAAACCCGGTATATATATATATATATATATATATATATATATATATATATATATATATATATATATATATATATATATATATATATATATATATATATTACTGGTGCATCAGGAAGAGCATCCGTTCTTGTAAAAACCTTGCCTCAAATTATGATGACAAGTTTCATTATGTGGACCCACCTTGCTTTGTGCGAGATTAATCCCAGGACGGTCCGGCCTCGACAAAAAACAAAAAACAAAAACAAAAGCAAAAACAACAACAACAACAACAACAACACATAGCTATGTACGTACATACAAAGCTGCATCTTTGTCCCAAAATGAATAAAAATAAAAGATTCTGATAAAGTGATTCCTTGCCTGATATTTTTGACATCTTTCATCGCTTGAGTGATTACCAGCGTCTTTAGTTCTCTTCACCCCGGCCGACATTTGTCTCCCGCGGCCATTTTGCATTCCCAGAAGATAAGGGGATGAGGAGAAGTGATGAAAACAATTGGAATAATAAAAAAAAAAAAAATACTGGCAACTCCATTATCAGCCAATCATTGGGTTTCTTTTATGAGAGCAAAGCTGACCAGACAATCATTGGCTTAAAAAATAAACATTAGCGATTTGCACTGAAGGAAGCAGAATTATTTCAGAGCGCTGACATGGACAAGGGTCAGCCTAAACAGAAAGAAAATATAAATGGCGTCTGTATTGATCTCTTTTCACTGAGAAAAAAAACATTTGTATTTTTACAGCTTTAATAGTCAGGGTAATAGTAATATTTGATGTGCATTATCGTGTAATGGATATCGACTCGGAACAAGAAGTCGGAGTGTCGAGTTTGGGAAAGATACGAATACATCTCTTCTCCCCCCAGCTATGGGTTGAGCAGCAGGAAAAATTGGGCCCTATAGCTTTGGTTGTCGACCAGTAGAGAATGAGAACTCCGGGAATTCCTTATACATGGGTGTATGTTCAGCATCGGTGCGTTGTTCGTTTTTAGTCGCTTTGCCTTTCTTGTTACATGTAAATGTATATGTAATGATATGGAAAAGAATGAAGATTTTCAATAATATATGCGCATTATTTGAAATGCAACTCCTGAGTCGGACAATCCTGGAAAGGGTTGGAGGTGATGACATTCTGACTTCTGCTGAAAAGGGTGCACTGGGCAAAATAAGGTTGCGAACCACTGGTTTAGAGAATATCTGTTTTGTGACAATGTCTGTCGGCACCCAGTCATGGAACTAATGTTGATGGTGATAATGATGATGAAGACGATGATGATGATGATGCCTCGAGTATGGTGTGCCTTGACATTTCTTGTATAAGGTTGCGAACCACTGGCTTAGAGAATATCAGTTTTTTAACAATGTCTATCGGCCCCCAGTCAGGGAACTAATTTTGATGATGATAATGATGATGGAGACGATGATGATGCCTCGAGTATGGTGTGCCTTGACATTTCTTGTATAAGGTTGCGAACCACTGGCTTAGAGAATATCAGTTTTGTAACAATGTCTATCGGCACCCAGTCAGGGAACTAATGTTGATGGTGATGATGATGATGAAGACGATGATGAAGACGATGATGATGATGCCTCGAGTATGGTGTGCCTTGACGTTTCTTCTCTTAGATCGAAAACTCTCATGATATTTCTCTCGATATGTCTGAAAGAGAAATGACAATATCCACATCTAGCGCCTGCCGCCTAACATTATATTAGGTTGTCTTCCAACAATGGCCCATTAAAGATGTGTTCTCAAATACTGAACGCACCTTATATAAACAAATTTAAACATCCATCAATATTTTCTATTGCTAAAAAAGATTTACAAGGATGATTCTTATAGAGTAAAATTTATTTACTCTATAAGAATCATCCTTGTAAATCTTTTTTTTACCAATATGGAAAACAGTGAGGATTTTCCATAATACATGCATATTATTTGGTTTGAACCTTTTGAGTTAATCTTGCAAAGGCGGGGATGACATTCGAAAATCTGGTGAGAAACGGTGCAGCGGGTAAAATAGGGGTTGAGAAGAATTGCTTATTATGTTTCATACATTGGAACCAGGATTCAGTTGAAGATCTCGTCTTCATAGCAAATACTTACTCTTGGCGTTCTGTCGGCAGTTTTAAGATTTAAACACTGAAGAGAAGATTTTAAAGACAGATCGTTCCTGTCTGCTGTTAACAGAATATTTCAGTATTGATTTTGGTTTGGTTCCTATCGTTTTACGGCATATCAACACCTCTATGGGTTATGTAACCCTTTCCCCGGCGTAGACACACACACACACACACACACACACACACACACACACACACACACACACACACACACACACACACACATATATATATATATTACCGAAATTATCTTTTTCAGATACGGACTTATTCGTCCAAAACATAATGCTCAAAAACTAGCTACAGACGTGTTTATACGTTGACCTTGATTCTTTTTTATGCCCCCCCCCGAGCTTTAAACGAGTCCAATTGTCAACTGATACGTCTGGTAGAGGGGTTGGCCACCGTTCGGGTACTTCTCGGTTTCTAAGTATCTTATATTAAAAACAAATAAAAAGATTGTCTGAAAATGAAACGTTTTCCCAAAATAATTGTCGGGCAAGGGGTTAATGCCGACAAGATTTTTAGGTAGGTTTGTATGGATAAAATATATATTCTTTGCGAGAAATCAATTTGTAGATCAGGTTTCATTGACTTATTTTTTGTAAAGATGGTTTTTGTCCATATTCAAATGTATTGCTGGTAAAATTTTATTTTCCTAAAAAATTTATTGATGGTAATTTTACTATAAAAATGCTATACTTTCATAGTGTTTTGACCCCAGTTTGGGGTTTAACTATTTGCCCATAGTTGGGACCCAAGCAGATGCTACCACACTGGGTCAGGGTGGACATGGGAACAACAGCAATTAAGAGGTGGTTCCACGCTCTTCAAAACCTCCCGAGCAGAAGCTTTGCTGCTGGATGTAGTTTATCGTCATACCCAGGACGATTTGATTTTGAGGAGGCTATCAAAAGTCTATTAGGCTTTGTTTTCAAATCAGCATTTAGCACGGTTTTATTATTTTTATTTTTTATTTATTTTTTTGTTTTTGTTAAGAGCCCATGGTTTAAATTATTTATAGTCGTGACCTTTTGCTTGTTTATTTTACGTCCATTTTTATCGATTTTATTTATTTATTCATGATTAATTTAATAGTTTTCTTTATTGATTGATTCATTTTCCCTGGATTAACAAACCCTTTGTAATTTATTTAAAGCCAGAAAATATTTTTGAATGTAAGATTTTTTTTTGAGATAATAATGATTTAGTGATACAAATTTTTACTAATTAACCCCATAGCTGGGGGAGAAGAGATGGATTCATACCTAATCAAAATTTGATAAACAAACAAGAAATTATAAGGTGAATATAAAGTGAGGGATCAATTCTATATTACAATCAATACATAAACTGATCCCTCACTTCGTGTCTACCATGGTTTCTATAAATTTATATTTCATAAACTTGTCTGTGTGGCTAATCGGTAGTTAATTGATTGATTGGTTCGTTTTTTTACGGCTTATCAATCCTTTGCAGGTTATGTAAAGGCAGAAAATATTTTTAAATTCTAAGAATTTTTTTATGGGCGTGGGGGAGATAATAATAATTTAGAGATACAAATCCTACTAATTAACCCATAGGGAGAAAGGGTGGATTTATTCCTTTCCCAATATATTTGCATTTAAGTGAATATAACGAAACCAATGGGAATTGGAACTCGGCTCTCCGATTAACAATTCCAAGCCATTATCAATTACACCACCCGCACATCCAAACTTACAGCACTTAGCGTTCCTCAGTGGTCACCCATCTAGATACTGACCAAACTTGCCGTTGTTTAACTTCGGTGATCGTACCTAAACTGGTGTTTCAACGTGACGTATCTGTAAGCCTATAAAACGAATAAATATAGGTCCCAGAAATATATTTGATTAACACAGTATCCTATATAACTAAAAAACATTATTATTATTTTACATGTTAATATGGACACCCTGACATTATATAACCTTCATCAATCTTTTAAGCATTGATTTTACCTTTTGTAGAATTTCAATTTTAACATTACTTGCAGTAGGTTTTTTTTGGTAGAATTTTTTTGCAACATGCTGATGCTCATTGAAATCCCCGCAGTATTTAGCATTGTTGAAGTTACCGCTAATATTTTTGTTGAGATTTACAAACTCTACGTTTCGTTCAATTTCACAAACCAATCGATGAAATTTGAATAAGCTGATTTGTTTGGGAAAAATACTTTGACAAAAACCCTACTTTTGCGGTTTGATAATTTCTTTAATCTAATTTTATAGGACTTCATGGTAAACAATATTTTTTAAGAACATGTTTTTTTTTCTTTTTAGCAGCAAAGAATAAAATATTAGGATTTCTTACTCTTGAGTATGCAGCATACAACTAACCATGCAGAAATATTTATTTCTAGAGACAAATTCCAAGTTTTTGAAGCGTTTGAACTTTTGATTTGTTTATATAATTCTCGCAAATGCAGTGTGAAGTGGAAACTGCAATCTTGTATATAAAAACTTAAAGGAAAGATATGCAAAAAACAATATCGCATTTTTGTTAAATAAGTATTTGTTATATTAATCATTAAATTGTTTTCAAGTAGCGGATGTATTTTGTGTATTAAATAATAAAACTTTTAATTTTTCCAAAAATGTAATGAACATTTATTCTACGCACCCGAGTAAAACCAACTGTACTTTGTACACCCTTACCAGTTTGCACGTTTCTTCCAAATTTGGTTTCGAATGTATATAGTTATTTTAGAGGGTGTCGGGACGGACAAACGGAAGTCACAGAATTTTATATAGATTTGGCTTTTACTTTGCTTGAATATCTCATATACAGCTTTTTGCAAACTTGGACCTACAGAGGTTGGACAAAATAATTGGAACAGGTGCAAATTCCACTCCTATATTTCAAAGACCTATCATATTAAGAACTTTAAGTAAAACTTCGTAATTGCAGTTTATATCTATTGTAAATACGTTTATTTAATTTACTGTCTTTGGCTTATTTATTTTTAGAATTTAGTAAAATTTAAGCTAAATGCGTGACTTCTCTGAGTTCGAAAATGGGCAAACTGTTGGAACTCGCATGGCAGGGGCCTCGATCACTAAGCTTGCTAAACTGTTGGTTTTTCAAGAGCTACCATATCAAGAACTATGACGCAATTCAAGAAACAGGGTAAAACCTCTAGCAAGCATAGCAATTCGGGCCGGACTTGCAAACTTACTGACAGGAACCAACGTGCATTGAAACGCAATGTGGCGAAAAATCAACGGACTACTGCGGCCAAAGTGACTGCTGAGTTGAATAATCATCTGAATAGTCCAGTTTCTACTAAAACTGTTCGTCGTGAGCTCCATAAGGCTACATATGGAAGAGCCGCCGTAAGGAAAAAAACGCTTCTCTCCACTCGCAACATTCAGAAGTGGTTGAAGTGGTGCAGAGATCACAATGCCTGGTCTGCAGACCAATGGAAGCAAGTCATATTCTCAGATGAGTCCAGTTTTTCTCTTTTCCCAACTTCAGGACAAGTTTATGTGTGGAGGCAACCCAAAGAAGCTTACAACCCTGACTGCCTTCTTCCAACAGTGAAGCATGGTGGTGGATTAGTGATAGTTTGGGCCGCTATATGATGGAAATGTCTCGGTCCAATAGTTGCACTGCATGGTAGAATCAACAGCAAAGATTACCTGAACATTTTGGGAGATCATGTTCATCCAATGACCCAGACTTTATCCCCTGATGATGACTGCATCTTCCAAGACGATAATGCTCCAATACATACCGCTTGAGTGGTTAAGAATTGGTATGAAGAGCATGAAGGTGAGCTAGAACATATGGAGTGGCCTCCCCAATCTCCAGATATCAGTATTATTGAACACTTGTGGTGCATTTTGGAGCGACAAGTTAGAAGCCGCTATCCTCCACCGTCGTGTCTTAAAGAGCTAGAGCCGGTGTTAATGGAAGAATGGTTGAAAATTCTTCTGGATGAAGTCAGGAAACTGTATGATTCCATTCCTAGACGTATTAAAGCTGTATGTGAGGCTAAAGGAGGACCAACTCCATATTAAATAAATTTTCTTTGAATTTAACAAGAGTTTCAATTATTTTGTCCAACCCCTGTATGTACCCGAGAAAAAATGGGGTGTCAAAAGGATGGCTTAACTTTGTTGATCATACAGGAACTTGTGTTTCAACATGATACCGCCGTAAGCCGATTTGTTTTTTTATAGATTATCAACACTTATGTATTATAAAAATAATTCTTTCCTTATGTTTTTGCAAGTGAATGTTGCATTAACAAAGTTTTTTTTATTTTTTATAGATAATGATTTTTCTTGATAAAAGTTTTACTATTTAACCCAATGCTTGGAGGAGAAGAGATGGTTCAGACCTATTCCAGGGGTATTTGTGCATAAGGGAATGTAACAAACTCGACTGAAATCCTAATTAATTATTTTTCTATTTTACTTATTTATTCATTATTTTATTTTGTTTAAGTTAATTTTATTTATTATTATCAGCAGTGAAGGATTTACATATGGGCTAGTATGTGCTGCAGTCCAGGGGCCCCAAGACTAGAGTGGGGCCCAAGGCACTAGTAGTACTGGGCCGCTGATAAAAAATAACGATATAAGAACAGAGGATATTTGTTTATTTTCAAATTTAATGTAGCCCCTTTGAACTCACTTGAAACAATTTAGACTATTTGCCCTCCTATAGTTGGAGCGGGTCTTTTAAATTCGATGGGGCCCCCTTGTAGAATGAAAAGTTCAATAAAAAATATCATGAAGTTGCAAATGAAATAAACTTGATGATTTCCAAAATCATTACAAATTTTAGTTGAAGTTTTTTTTTTTATGTTGTACAACAAAAAAGCAACATCTAAAATATATATTTTGAATGTTGCTTTTTTGCCAGTCTAGTACCGCACTTAAATTAAAAAAAAATATCTAGGTGGCATAGAGAAGAGATCACTCGAACAATAACGTTGGAAATATTTATAGAAAAGGCAGATGGAAGCAACCTTACAGTGGTGGGAAAGTGAATGAAGGCGAGACGCCAGAAGAGGGTCAATAATATTGTTGATTATTCTTTGGGTTTTATCAAGCATCTCTCAATATATAGCAGGAGCACCAGACCATATGTGGCAGCATTATTCTAAGCGTGGACGAATCGTAGACTTATAAATGTGTAAGATAGATTCTTCTTTGGATTTTATCAAGAATCTCTAAATGTATAGCAGGAGCACCAGACCATATGTGGTAGCAATATTCAAAGCATGGATGAATGGTAGACTTATAAATATGCAAGATAGATTCTTCTTTGGATTTTATCAAGAATCTCTCAATATATAGCAGGAGCACCAGACCATATGTGGCAGCAATATTCTAAGCATGGACGAATGGTAGACTTATAAATATGCAAGATAGATTCTTCTTTGGATTTTATCAAGAATCTCTAAATATATAGCAGGAGCACCAGACCATATGTGGCAGCATTATTCTAAGCGTGGACGAATCGTAGACTTATAAATGTGTAAGATAGATTCTTCTTTGGATTTTATCAAGAATCTCTAAATATATAGCAGGAGCACCAGACCATATGTGGCAGCAATATTCAAAGCATGGATGAATGGTAGACTTATAAATAAGCAAGATAGATTCGTCTTTGGATTTTATCAAGAATCTCTAAATATATAGCAGGAGCACCGGACCATATGTGGTAGCAATATTCAAAGCATGGATGAATGGTAGACTTATAAATATGCAAGATAGATTCGTCTTTGGATTTTATCAAGAATCTCTAAATGTATAGCAGGAGCACCAGACCATATGTGGTAGCAATATTCAAAGCATGGATGAATGGTAGACTTATAAATATGCAAGATAGATTCTTCTTTGGATTTTATCAAGAATCTCTAAATATATAGCAGGAGCACCAGACCATATGTGGCAGCAATATTCAAAGCATGGATGAATGGTAGACTTATAAATATGCAAGATAGATTCTTCTTTGGATTTTATCAAGAATCTCTAAATATATAGCAGGAGCACCAGACCATATGTGGCAGCAATATTCAAAGCATGGATGAATGGTAGACTTATAAATATGCAAGATAGATTCTTCTTTGGATTTTATCAAGAATCTCTCAATATATAGCAGGAGCACCAGACCATATGTGGCAGCAATATTCTAAGCATGGACGAATGGTAGACTTATAAATAAGCAAGATAGATTCGTCCTTTGGATTTTATCAAGAATCTCTAAATATATAGCAGGAGCACCAGACTATATGTGGCAGCAATATTTTAAGCATGGACGAGTGGTAGACTTATAAATGTGTAAGATAGATTCTTTTTTGGATTTTATGAAGAATCTCTAAATATATAGCAGGAGCACCAGACCATATGTGGCAGCAATATTCAAAGCATGGATGAATGGTAGACTTATAAATAAGCAAGATAGATTCGTCCTTTGGATTTTATCAAGAATCTCTAAATATATAGCAGGAGCACCAGACCATATGTGGCAACAATATTTTAAGCATGGACGAATGGTAGACTTATAGATATATAGGATTGATTCTGGAGAGAAAAATTTTCTCGAACGACACAGTGAAGCAACATTCTTAGTAGTTTATGATTGTTATTGGAATATTTTGTTAAAGTCATTAAGCTCAAATATTTTACCAGGCAATAGAGGAATTTCCATATTTTATACTTGGAAAAATGACAAGGAGCTTATTCAATTATTAATTGAAAAAGTAAGATTTATTAAAAATTTCAAATAGCAAAACTATGAAATTTTCATGGATACTATAGATATTATTTGTATGCTTTCTTTGAATTGAAACGTTTGGATTCGAAATAATGTTTTGTTAGTATTAGTTGATGTGGTATTGTTTAATCTTTAGAGCGATGATGTGGTGGTAGCTGATATATATATATATATATATATATATATATATATATATATATATATATATATATATATATGTATATATATATAGGGAGAGAGAGAGAGAGAAAGAGAGGTAGAGAGAGGGAAGGAGATAGACGTAAGGTGTACTTAACCAACGAAAAGCATACAACATAACAATAAAGAAATATAGGGTGACCCCCAGAAAACGGGAATTTTTGAAGTGCGTATTGCCAGACATGAGCAAGTGGCAACACTGCGAGACAGTGACCTTGAGCAAGTAATCATTTCGCCATTTTAGTAACGAGAATGAAATTCACAGTATCCCAGCTGAGATGTTGCAGCAGTCAATGAGGAAACTCAACAGCAGATTTCAAGAATGCATTCGTACAGGAGGACGCCATCTACAGGACGTAATTTTTAAAAAATGAAAGTTCCATCATTGTTTCTTAAATGGCATGTTTTAAGGTCTCAATTACTATGAATTAAATATTTTTCTTCCATCACTCTTGGTTTTATTGGATTGTTAAATAGTACCCGTTTTTGTTTGGGTCACCCTGTACTTGTGACGGACTCTATCTGACGAGTCAAATACACGTGAGGTCTACTTAACCAATAAAAAACAAGCATAAAAATTTAAAAAATAACAGAATTTTCTTTTCTCCATATCTGCTCTATATCTCATTCTC
The DNA here is from genome assembly GCA_964036315.1 of Acanthosepion esculentum. Lineage (NCBI taxonomy): Eukaryota > Metazoa > Mollusca > Cephalopoda > Sepiida > Sepiidae > Acanthosepion > Acanthosepion esculentum. Next base: position 56,271,796 of record OZ038507.1, read on the forward strand.
TAAGGAGCTTTAATAAGAGTAAAACTTGTTAACTTTATAAACTTTTCTAATTTGTTCCTTAACCTAAAACACAGACACAGACACACACACGCATATGCACACATATATATATATATATATATATATATATATATATATATATATATATATATATATATTCTTTATTATAAGGTATTACTTACATGCAAAAATATGTAAACCGCTACATCAATGCAAACATGTTTCGATGCCTATCATAGCATCTCATTAGACTTACCACCCTCTGATGAGATGCTATGATAGATATAGAATTATGCATGTATTGATGTAGCAGTTTACATATGTTCGAATGTAATACCTTATAATAAAGAATTATAGCTCTACTATTGTATTGACTCCTATTTTAAATTAGTGTTATGAATGTCATTCATTCTCTTTACATTTATATATATATATATATATATATATATATATATATATATATATATATATATATATATATATGTATATATATATATATATATATATATATATATATATATATATATATATATACGGGGAACAAAAATTCTGGTGTTTTTTTTTAATTTTTGCCTTGTTTGATTTCCATTGGTTAATCAGGCTTCACGTACATTTGACTTGTTAGGCAGCATTAGTTTCATTGATGATGTTCCAAAATCAAGGAGAGACGACACGTCCTTTCGAAGCTCTAAAATATTAACAAATTCCCAGCCGATCTGAAAAAACGTAAATATTGCTTTATGTGTGGAAGTGTATCATAATTCTAGTTTGTTTATGTGTATCAATATTCGGATGTTAGTATATATATTCATAAGTCTGGTAGACATTATTGATATTTGATGGTTTTCCGTATGTTAATTTGGCGAGCGTTTTTATGTAAATATCGTTGGGGGTAGATAAACATATGTTAGATTCTTTAAGAATGGATTTAATAAAAGTTGGTGACGTAATATAGTATTTTTGATGTGTGTTTATAGTTGGTTAAATATTTATCAGGATTTCCTCGAAGTATTTTCGACGCAAAGAATTATATTCTTTTTTAATTAGGGCGGCATTTGTAAAATCATAGTTATGCCCAGGTTTGTTTCTGTCTATTACCAGCGAGTTTAAAAGACTGTCTGAACGTAGACCCGTCTTATGCTCGTAGATACGAGCTTTTAGATTTCGAGATGTCTCGTCAATGTAAGTATTCCTACGTTGCAAGAGCTTTATTTGATAAATCCCGGCATCTGATGTGGTGTCGGATCTATTTTTCTTCTTAATTATATCTCCGGTTGTCTAGGGGGGGGGGTGAAGACGCTGAACGTTGACCCCTCTTTTGCTCGTAGATACGGGCTTTTAGATTTCGAGATGTCTCGTCAATGTAAGTTTTGCTACATTGCAAGGGTTTTATTTGATAAATCCCGGCATCTGGTGTGGTGTCGGATCTATTTTTCTTCTTAATTATATCTCCGATTGTCTTCGAAGACCCTGAACTTAGACCCCTCTTATGCTAGTAGACGCGGGCTTTTAGATTTCGAGATGTCTCGTCAATGTAAATTTTCCTACATTGTAAGGGGTTATTTCATAAATTCCAGCATCTGATGTGGTGTCAGATCTATTTTTCTTCTTAATTATATCTCCGATTAATTGGAGGTGGTGGTAAAGAACCTGAACGTAGACACCTCTTATTCTCGTAGATACGGGCTTTTAGATTTCGAGATGTGTCGTCAATGTACGTTTTCCTACATTGCAATAGTTTTATTTGATAAATCTCAGAATCTGATGTGGTGTCAGATCTATTTTTCTTCTTAATTATATCTCCGATTGTTTTGGAGGTGGTGGTAAAGAACCTGGACGTAGACCCCTCTTATGCTCTTAGATACGGGCTTTTAGATTTCGAGATGTCTCGTCAATGTAAGTTTTTCTACATTGCAAGAGATTTATTTGATAAATCCCGGCATCTGATGTGGTGTCGGATCTATTTTTCTTCTTAATTATATCACCGATTGTTTTGGAGGTGGTGGTAAAGAACCTGGACGTAGACTCCTCTTATGCTCTTAGATACGGGCTTTTAGATTTCGAGATGTCTCGTCAATGTAAGTTTTTCTACATTGCAAGAGATTTATTTGATAAATCCCGGCATCTGATGTGGTGTCGGATCTATTTTTCTTCTTAATTATATCACCGATTGTATTGGAGGGGGTGGTAACGACCCTAGTGTTGGCGATAATTAATTTGTTTTTCAAATTTTGTAAATAAAAAGTGTTAGAGGAAAGGATTATGTATGTTGTGTTGTTGATGTATTTTCGATGTAAAGAATTATGTTTGATTAGGATGGCATTTAGGAAATCAGAGTTATGGTCGGCTTTGTTCCTGTGTATTACGATCGACTTTAAAGGGTTGTGCAAATATAAATCCCTGTCGTACTCGCTTATATAAGTATTTTTACATTGGAAGAACTTTACTTTATAAATCCCGTCATTTGAAGTGATGTTGGATTTATTTTTCTTCTTAATAGTTTAGCCACAACACAAAACTCAATACAATAGATCAGTGATTCTGAATTGCCATGTCGCGTCACAGCAGTGTGCTGCGCGATCTTCTTAACTGTGCCACGAAATATTGTCACGGCATATATATATATATATATATATATATATATATATGTGTGTGTGTGTGTGTGTGTGTGTGTGTAAGTAGTAATGGTATAGCGTTAGTATTTGAATAAATGAATTTACTATTAAACCTTTTTTTATCTCACATTAGCTAAAAAGGTTTTATCAGTTTTATTGAAAATTTATGTAAGTCGGCTTTTCAATCCTAAATAACATCGTAAATAGCGGGAAAGACGGCGCTCAACTTAAAGAAAAAATGGGGGTCTGCTTATTGCACATTCGACCAAACATTGAAGAAATCGCGAAAAAAAAAAAAACAAACACCAGGCGCAAATTTTACACTAAATAAGTTGCACAAATAGCTGAATAGAAACATTGAAATGAATTAAGTTCATATTTGGGTGCGTATTATAAAAAAGAAATCTATGGTTTTATTTCATAACATTTAAATCTATGCCCTTTAAAATGTTTGCGAAGTGTGCCTTGACATTGTGATTTGCTCCTTGGTGTGCCATTGCTTAAAAAGGTTGAGAAACACTTCTTGTTCAGACTGTTGTTCACTCTCTCTCTCTTTCTCTCTCTCTCTCTTTCTCTCTCTCTCTCTTTCTCTCTTTCTCTCTCTCTCTCTCCCTCTCACCCTCTCTCTCTACCTCTCTCCCTCTCTCCCCTCTCTTTCTCTCCCTCCCTCTCCCTCTCTCTCGCCCTCTCTCCCTCTCTCTTTCTCTCTCTCCTTCTCTCTCCCTCTCTCTCCCTCCCTCTCTCTTTCTCTCTCCCTCACTCCCATGACTCTCCCTCTCTCTCCCTCTCCCTCTCTCCCTCTCCCCCCCCGAAACTGTAACTAAGGTCCGCTCAGCATCATTGCAGTATAAACCACAGGTGGGCTCTTCAGGTGTTGACCAAAAAAGCGTCTGCAACGGAGATTGACTAACCGCCCTAGTGCTGCGAGATCCTCTTAAGTGTACCATGAAATATTATCACGGCATATATATATATATATATATATATATATATATATATATATATATATATATATATATATATATATGTGTGTGTGTGTATGTATGTGTGTGTGCGGATGTAGTAACGGTACAGCGTAAGCATTTGAATAAATGAATACGTATTAAACATTTTATCCGACATTAGCTAAAAAGGATTTATCAGTTTTATTACAACTTTCTAATTCTTATTTATATGAATCAGGCTTCTCAACCCTAAATAATATCAAAAATAAGAAGCGAGAAAGACTACGCTCAACTGAAGACGAAATGAGGGTCTGCTTGTCGCACATTCGACCAAACATTGAAGAAATAACGGAAACAGGCACAGGTTTCAAACTATTTAAATTGCAAAAATAGTTGAATAGAAACATTGAAATGAAATAAGTTCATATTTGGGTGTGTATTTAAAAAAAGAAATCTATGGTTTTATTTATGCCCTTTAAAATTTTTGCGAATTTTTTTATATTTATGCCCTTTAAAATTTTTGCGAAATTTTTGATATTTTCATTTGCTAAAAAGGCTATATCAGTTTAATTGCAATTTTATGTGAATTAGGCTTTTCAACCCTAAATAACATCAAAAATAAGAAGCTAGAAACACTACGCTCAACTGAAGAAGAAATGAGGGTCTGCTTATGGCACATTCAACCAAACATTGAAGAAATCGCGAAAAAACACCAGGCACAGGTTTCACACTAAACGAACTGCGCAAATAGTTAAATAGAAACACTGAAATACATCAAGTTCACATTTGTGTGTATTTTTAAAAAAATCCATGGTTAATTTCATAACATTTAAATGTATAACGTTTAAAAATGTCGTTAAATTTGCCGTAATATTTTAATTTGCTCCTAGCTATGTAGCAAAAAACACAATTTACACATAGTTAGAGATAATAAATTCAAGCCAAATTTATACAATTATTAGAAAATATATATACACGCCAATTTTCGTCTAGCTAAGTCACACACACGCTGCATTCTACTCAAAACAGATTTCAAAGCAAACACAAATATATCAGAGTGCCGGCTATTATCGACGCAACTCTCGCTTGCCACAGATGTTTACAACTACGTCCGTACGTTTCCCTCATATAGGCTATAAGAGAAGCAAGACAGCGGAGAGAGAGAGAGCAGAGAGCTGAGAAATTGACATCACAGACTCACACTAAACATAGAGGCTACCCAAGAGCAAGGCTGACTGCCCGTCTGACAATTAGGCTCTGAAAACAACTTCCTGCGAACACGAAGAGAACGGACTCTACGCGACAAGCCCAAACCAATAGCCAAGCAAGCAGTCAGCCGGGTTAAGCATACTCCTTTTGTTCACGCTCGAATTCACACCGGAAAGACCGTACATTCGAACGCTGCACTATATGACTTACCAGAGACATTTTCATATTTTGTAAATGAAAAAAATGTTTGGTCATTTCTCCAAACCAATTTCTTTCTTTACTCCAACCAACTTCCACCTCGGATCAAAAGAAGCATTCCAAAAGCTAAGGAAGGTGCTGAGAAACAGAGCACTGGATTGTTATCCATCCTTTTATATGGTCGTGAATGCTGGACAATCTTATCACAGATGAGGAAAAAGAAAATGAAATTTCAAATGTTATTTTGTGGATGAAAATAAATGTTTGGTCATTTCTCCAAACCAATTTGTTTCTTTACTCCAACCAACTCCCATCTCAGATGAGGTGTGAGGTTGCTTAAAAAGGTTGAGAAATACTGCAATAAAATACTTGCCCAATTTTATATACTTTACCAAAACAATATACTCACTGCAATATACACAATACTTGTTCAACACTATCTACTCAGCCTCAACATCATATTCAACAGGCTTAGAATATGTCTACGATATTTTGCTCAATTCAATATACACAAAATACTTGTTCAACACTATCTACTCAGCCTCAACATCATATTAAACAGGCTCAAAATAAGTCTACGACATTTTGCTCAATACAATATACACAAAATACTTGTTCAACACTATCTACTCAGCCTCAGCATCATATTCAACAGGCTCAAAATATGTCTACGACATTTTACTCAATACAATATACACAAAATACTTGTTCAACACTACTCAACCTCAACACCATATTCAATAGAATAGACTCAGAATATATCCACGACATTTTGCTCAATACAATATACACAAAATACTTGTCCAACACAAATAACGTGTCTGTTGTAATTATTTGTCCAACAGGATTCTCCAATCTTCTTTTGGATAGAGTAACTCTCCGTTGTCAATTAATCATTGTTTTCAAATCAATATTTAACAATGAAATTAAACCGAAAATAAACAAACTGACAAGCGGAATAAAGAATTAGACAGCAGGAGAATTATTACTTTTTTTTGGCTAATTATATTTTGTCTAATTTACATTTATCAGAATTAATTAACGTTTAACAAATGAAACCTTAGAAGTGAGTGGGAGCCGTCAGTGCTTGCGAAAAAAAATGAGAAAGTGAGGCAGTAAGAAAATGGTAGCTAAACAGAAAAAGAAACAGAAGTGAAGACAGAAAGAAAGAAAGAGAGGGAGGTGTTAAGAGTGGATAGAAAAATATATATAGAGAGAATGAGGTTAAAATAAAACAGAAAGTGAGAAAGTGAGTGAGTGAGTGAGTGTGAGAGAGAGCGAGAGAGAGAGAGAGAGAGAGAGAGAGAGAGAGAAAGGAGAAGAGAAGTAAAGAGAGGGAAGCCATTAAAACAAAGAAATTTTCCAGTATTAAAAAAAGACAATATTTCTTGTATAAAATTAATACTCTTCTTTTTTCTGAATGAATGAATGAATGAATGAATGAATCTATCTATCTATCTATCTATCTATCTATCTATCTATCTATCTATCTATCTATCTAAGTCTATTCATATCTATCTATCTATCTATCTATCTATCTATCTATCTATCTATCTCATACTAATTCTCTTTTCTTTCTTTTTTTCTATGTATCTTATACTGATTCTAACTTTTATTTATTTCTATGTACCTCTTACTGATGCTATCTATCTATCTATCTATCTATCTATCTATCTATCTATACCCACAATGCCCCACGTTAATTCCTATTCCTTCACAGACACACATACACACAACCGCTTAAAATGAGCAATGTCAAAAATGTGCCAAAGAAAAGTCAGTCAGAGGTGACAATAAATTTTTGTTATGTCAGTAATAAAAGAAGAAATGAAAGGAGTTTCGTTTGCCCCTGTGTGATGAGTTAAAATAAAGGAGAACGAAGAAGAGTGGGAGATTTTGTAAGGGTCGAAGAGGTTTTCGAAAGGGGTTTGCATTTTCTAAAGTCAACAGCCAAAAGATAGAATCATAGACTAATCACGCCTTGAAAAATCTTTTCTTTTCAGGAAAAGAAGACAGTTTTTTTTACTTCTTTCTCTTGTTGGGTTTGTTATTTTCTTCATTTTTTTTCTGTTTATTCTCTAAGTTTCCTTCTGCATTTTTTATTCATTTTTTATTCCATTTTTCTTTTTTCATTCTTCATTTTTCATTCTTCATTTTTATTCCATCTTTCTTTCGTCATTTTTTTTCCATTTTTATTTTTCCATTTTTCATTCTTCTTTTTTATTTCATCTTTCTTTCTCCATTTTTCTTTCTCCATTTTTCATTCTCCATTTTTCATTCTTCCTTTTGATTCCATTTTCTTTTCTCTTTTTTATCATTCTTCATTTTTTATTCCATTTCTCTTTCTCTATTTTTCATTCCACATTTTTCATTCTTCTTTTTTCTTTCTTTCTCCATTTTTCTTTTTCCATTTTTCTTCTCCATTTTTCATTCTTCATTTTTCATTCTTCATTTTTCATTCTTCATTTTTATTCCATCTTTCTTTCGTCATTTTTTTTCCATTTTTATTTTTCCATTTTTCATTCTTCCTTTTTATTTCATCTTTCTTTCTCCATTTTTCTTTCTCCATTTTTCATTCTCCATTTTTCATTCTTCCTTTTGATTCCATTTTCTTTTCTCTTTTTTATCATTCTTCATTTTTTATTCCATTTCTCTTTCTCTATTTTTCATTCCACATTTTTCATTCTTCTTTTTTTTTTCTTTCTCCATTTTTCATTTTTCATTCTCCATTTTTCATTCTTCATTTTTCTTTCTTCATTTTTCATTCTTCATTTTTCATTCTTCATTTTTATTCCATCTTTCTTTCGCCATTTTTTTCCATTTTTTTTTCCATTTTTCATTCTTTTTTATTTCATCTTTTTTCTCCATTTTTCATTCCCATTTTTCATTCTTCTTTTTTTCTCCATTTTTCTTTTATTCATTTTATTATTTATTTCACTTTCTAGTCTCCAATATTTCTGGCTTTTGATTTTCCTTTTTTTTTTTCAATATTTCTGTAATTTTTTCCCCATTCCCTATCTTGTTGTTTTTGATATTGTTTTTGCTGTTGTTTTTGTTGTTGTTGTTGTTCTTCTTCTTCTTGTTCGTTGTTCGTTGTTCTTTTTCTTCTTCTTCTTCTTCTTCTTCTTCTTGAATGCCTATTTTCATCCTCTTTCGTCCCTTCGTTTTCTCCCTTTTCTCCCATTCGTGCTTCCTTGTTGCATTTTTGCCTATCTTCGATTTTTCCATTAATACTTAATACACACAAATCCCCCCCATCCATTTTGACCAAACACGCCTCTCTTCACCCACTCACCTTCTACCCTCTTCCCTGACCAGCCTCTGCCTCCACTGGCCGACCCCCACATCTCTCAACCTCCTTGAAAAGCTGAATGGCTTCTGCCGAGCCGATCAGCCATGTTGCCATGGAGATACTTTCATCTCCTCCCCACCTTCGCATCTGACTGATGCCTCATCTTAGAAGAAGCGGGATCAAAGCGGTTGGCTTGCGTGTCTGGCTGGCCAGTTGCCCAGTTACTCCAGAAAACGAGGGGTGGGGCGTGGGAATTCTCTCTGACTGGCCACTGTGGCCCACAAGCATAAACACGGGCACTGATGGAAGAAAAAAAGCTTTCGATTTCATCATGGGCGCTGCTTCGAGCCGTGGAGGCGCGGAACGTGTTGTGGTGGTGTTTAAAAGCAGCCAGCACAATATGTTGGCAATCAACATTGCAAACACACACATTACATTGTAAGGCGATGGTAAACAAGCTAGTCTCAAAGACAGTGTAATAAATTCGATCATCGGTGCCCCATTAATGTAATCCTGTGGCAGATCTGTTTATTTTTCTTTTTCTTTTATAATGTCACTTCCCTTCAGGACGTAGGCGATCGTGGCTCTCTACAAATGCCTCATTCTTTATTATCTGTGATCTACCATTCCTTAAGAGTAATTCCTGTTGTTTTTTTCTACATTTCGGAAGTCTTTCTCTTCGACTGGTTGACAGACAAAGCCAGAGACCACAGATAACATTTTAACGTTGAGCTAGAGAGATACAGGAAAAAAGACCTTTTCTAAGGACACGTAATCCAAAGTGGACCTAGACAGAGGAAAAGAAGCCTTTTCTAAGGAGACGTAATCCAAAGTGGATCTAGACAGAGGAAAAGAATCCTTTTCTAAGGAGACGTAATCCAAAGTGGACCTAGACAGAGGAAAAGAATCCTTTTCTAAGGAGACGTAATCCAAAGTGGACCTAGACAGGCGAAAAAAGGACTTGTTAAGGGCGTCTAATGGAAATTGGACCCAGTGAAAGGAAAAGAGACCTTTTCCAAGGACAAGTAATGAAAAGTTGACCTCAAGAGAGAAAAAGAATCCTTTTTAAGGGCACGTAATTGAAAGTGGACCTCAAGAGAGGAAAATAATCCATTTTTAAGGGTACGTAATGGAAAGTGAACCTAGAAAGAGGAAAAGAGCCCTTTTCTAAGGAGACGTAATGGAAAGTGAACCTAGAAAGAGGAAAAGAGCCCTTTTCTAAGGAGACCTAATCGAAAGTTGACGTAGAGATAAGGAAAGAGTCCTTTTTTAAGGGAACGTAATGGAAAGTGAAACTAGAGATAGGAAAAGAGGCCATTTTTAATGGCACGTAGTGGAAAGTGATTTTCATGAAGGTGTCTAAAAATATTAACAACAACGGTGGTTATGATGTAAAAATTAAAAAATCGAAATTTTTAGGTAAAAAGTAATTAATGTTTATGTTTAAATAACATTCCCTTTGAAGCATTCCAAATTTTACAAAACCGTTTTAAAATCCTAAGCTGATAAAGTGCGAAGATATTTTAGCAAAGTTTAACTTTTGTACCAGCAAACGAATAATTAATGGTGCTTTAAAATGGCATTTTTTTTTCTCTTGGCATTGCTATTATTGGTTATTCCTTTTTATTGTTTAAAATGTTATTTTTGAATTTGAATAGAAACCAAACATATGAATCTGGATTTATACATTCTTATTTTTTCTTAAGAATTGAAAACAAAAGTATGGAACACTATAATTGTAATTAATCCAAGAGAAATAGATAGGTTTGCCTATCGTCCAGTTCAAACACCTCCTATGTCTTTTGAACAGGAGTAGAGGTTTATCCCTTGTTTCCTGTTTAGGATTGGGTTTCTCGTTCCTTCCTCAACCTACTTCAACTCTTCACTTCTAACGTCTCCGCCTAAATTTTATTTACTATTAATTTATACAATTTCTACAATAGTAGATACGTTTTTCCATCCTCAGGTTCCCACTTCCTTCCGGTCTTTTGAACAGGAGTAGAGCTTTATCCATTGTTTCCTGTTTAGGATTGGGTTTCCCGTTCCCTTTAAAGTCATTTACTTCTTCACTTCTCGTGAGCCCTCGCATGTTGGTGTCATTATCACCTAGTTTGGGGTGGTACGTCTTACTCTCTAACTCTCTACCACCAGTGGCTCTTGGGCCTTGTACAGGATGAACATCATTGTAAAAAAAAAAGACAGTGTAATAATTAAATAGTGTTTAATATTTTTTATGTCAGTTCTCGAAAAAAAGATATAAATCCATTTTATTGACTTTGTATGGTGAGGAGGCACTTTTCATTGATGCAAGTTATTTTAAAAAGTGTATGTGTGCGTGCGTGCGTGTCAGTGCCTGCGCCTATCTACGCGTATATTATTATTATTATTATTATTATTATTATTATTATTATTATTATTATTATTATATCACTGTCGTAAATGCTTTCATACCACTCATTGTTTATATAATTTATAGCATAACTTCACCATCAATTGTGAATACAATTTAAAAGCTTCTTCCTCATCAATTGCTAAAAGAAATATGGAAGTCTTTGAATATTTTAAACACTTCAGGCATAACAGTCTCTGAAAATCAAAACCTTACCCTTGGTAAGTATATTCTCTTGCCAATATACTTCAGGTACTGGAGACAACAGTCACAGGCCACAGAATCCATGTCGTTCAAGTCCTGTCTACACAGCTCACACAACCACTGCGCTGGCGATCTCAAGGCTCCATAAACATGTTGCCCAGCTTTCCAACTATCTGGATCATAATACCAGCGGATTTTCTTGATTGACACATTTTCATTGAGACATGATGTTGGTAATGAGGAAGGGTTTTGTTCCATAGTAAGAAATTCGCCACCCAGAGCACAAATGGTATCTTTGTCACTAACAAAATAGTCAAGTATCTGTAGATCCCTGTCCCTGGACGATTTTTTTTTATTTTGTTTTATTTTTTTTTAAGCGTATCACCCCAAGCAAGGCTGGAAGCCACTATCACGCAAGGGGTTAAAGAGGGGTTGGAGGAAGAGCAGATAGGAGTGGTAAAGGACAGGGTGTGGAGAAAGAGAAAGACAGTGGGTCGATCAAGGCAAGGGGGTTACAGAAGATTTGGAGCGAGAGCAGATAGGAATGAAAAATGAAAGGATGTGGAGAAGGGAAGTGGATAGATCAAGGCAACTGGAGATGTCGATTGACGCTACACTTAAACCGTTGGAGATTGTAATTGTCAGGGAAACAGTAATAGGGAAGGGAGTTCCATAGGCGAGATGTGCGAGACATGAAGCTATTGGAGTTGAAGAGACGTCTGCATCTAACAGTTTCCACGGTGTAGGGGTGGGAGCGGGATGCCAGCCTCGTGGGGCGTTTAAATTCACGAGGCCTAGGGACAAGCGAAAGCAGCTTCTCGGATCAATTACCGTGAAAGTACTTGTAAAAAAGGCCTTAACGAATGGAGCTGGCTTATCAAGTTTTGATTTATATATTATAAAGTCTTAATTTATATATTATAAGTCTTAAGGCTTATTAAGTCAGGATTTATATATTATTATATATATTCTTACTTCCAAAACACTATGCATATTTACCTGCAGACTAGCCTTGGTGTCTATTTTATCGGAACCGGCAAACAAGGCTATCCGAAAAGTCAAATTGGGAATACGATATATAATTTTTTATATAGCAAGAACAATTTTAGGAGAATTTATGACAAAGTGGAAAAATCTTTTTCTTATTACACATGCGCATGAAGGAGAGGGGTTGCTGAAATTTTAATTTAATTTATTTTTTTAAAATATATGTTTTGGGTACACTACATCATCCGCATTTAATTTATGTCCAATTTCCTACATTACATCTCTTTTAGTAGATCTATTATCCCAATGTGGGATGCTTAATAACAAAAGTGATATAAAGAAAACCAAAAAGAAACTAAATGAAATCGGCTAAATTATATGATGCGTTCGGTGGAGGAGGGGCGTATTCAACATTTCATAATCTTGCAGCAATACGCGCTTAAAGGTTTCAGGCAGTTTTGATCAACATTTCTTTTCATGGTTAGCCTTAAGGAATTGTAAATGTAGGACTACCTTACACTTAAGTAAAATAATAACAATAATAATATTTATTAAGAATTTATTACAGGAAAGCTTTACGGAAACATTGATGACAATTATGTATTTAGTTACATAACAAATAAATAAAAATAAAATAACTTTTGATGTTATATTAGATTTCTTGTTAAGTATTTTTTCATTTTCTCCTTTGTTATTGGCAGGATTTTCGAATACTTTGGCTGCAATGTTAAGTTTCCTAAGTTGAACAAATTGAAGCTATTTCGTTTACTCTTTGTTACCTCTCTTTTCCATTGTTGTTTTTAGATTGCTTTCTTCCGGTCACTTTGATGGTCAATAGCGAAATTCTAAAATTTAGAATGATCTTATTCCATTTCAAAAATAAAGCCTTTAAAAAGGAATATTTTAAATTAATATACGACCAAAAATAAATTGATTTTGACAAAAAACCTTAATGATTTCACTATAATTATGTAACAATGATGTAATGATATTCCGCAGACAAATCTACGGTTTATGTTACCTCATCTCATTGCAGGGTTACGAACTATGAATATAAACTGAGCTTGAAATACTGTGTAATCAGCTCTAAGTTTTTTAAAAAAATATGACATAATGAATGATTTGCAGTGAAAAAAGCAATTTTCGATTTTTTATTGAATACGCCCTTCCTCCGCCGAACGCATCATATACTTAAAACAGATAAAAAATGAATAAATAAAATAATAAATAAATAAATTAGGAGTTATCATTAATTACACTATTTACATTGGGACTATTGTCCTCATCTTTGTTGTTGTCATCACAGCGTTTCAGCCGTTGTACCCTCCTGCCTTCATTAAGTGTATATTGATCCGTATAACCTACAAGGAATTCCGAACTGAACCTTTTAATTTAATCAAGCGCGATAGACTGTTCTCGTTCCAGGGATATCTCGTCTAGATTTTAATTTTAGTACTGCTCGCCCTGTTTAAAATTCCAGCTTTCCCCCTTCCCTTCATGCGCACGTGTAATCACATCAACGGAAACATGAATTTAGTCCGACGATGCCCTCAAGGACGAAAAGCGTCACACGAAAAATATTTTTTCTGGTCATGTCATTAAGAACGTTGAACTAAAACATGTTTGGAGCAACCTATATATAATTAGACCAAATTATATAAAGACCAAATTATGTGTGTTTGTCCGCCGGAAACCATATAAATTAATTTAAACTGTGGCATCAAATAAATTATATCCACGTCCATATGTCACATTTTACCAAATCTTTTCTTTTGATTTGAATATTTAGTTTTAAAAATAAAATGTTAAGTTTATTCTTTTTTTTTAAAAATCAGTTCATTCCAAGCAAGGCAATAATAAGACGAAAATGGGCTACTGGGATTGAAAGAGAATGAAAAGACTTTAGAAGGAATCTGAAACCCAATCCTGACCAGGAATTAAGGGATAAAGCTCTACTCCTGTTCAAAAGACCGGGAGGAGTGTGAACCTGGCGATAGTCGCCTATCTATTCATATTGATGAGAAAAAAATTAGTAAATAAAATTTCAGAGTTCAAACGGAGACGTTAGAAGTACAGAGTTGAAGTAGACTTTAGAAGGAACCGGAAACCCAATCCTGAACAAGAAACAAGGGATAAACTTCTACTCCTGTTCAAAAGACCGGAAAGGACTGTGAACCGAGATGCCTAATACAAGTAGGTCTTAATAAGTGGAATGCTGGAATTTTTCTCAATATGCAATAAACAAGGGAATGATTTTCCGATCTTCCTTTTATTCAGATAATCAAAGGGGGATCGGAAAATTATTTAAAGAGTAAAAAATTAAAATGTAAGTGGAGAAACACACTTTCAGAACCGCTATTGGAACGCTTAATCCCATCCTAATGGATTTTTCCTCCTGTCAGTTGGAATTGGCATGTCCTAGAGCAGGGGTGGGCAAACTTTTTAGTACAAGGGCCGCATTCTAAAAATTTATAGTTTTACTGGGCCGCATAGTATATATAAACAAAAATAATTGATATTTAAAATTGGCAAAATAAAGGGCTTTTAAAGGAAAAATATAGTTTTAATAAATAACATTTTAAAGCGGGCCGCACGAAAACGTTTGGCGGGCCGCATGTGGCCCGCGGGCCATAGTTTGCCCACCCCTGTCCTAGAGGTTGTATAGTTATTTTTAGTAATTCTGAGTTATTCTGGTGCTCGTTATTATTATTATTATTATTATTATTATTATTATTATTATTATTATTCTTTTAACCTATTAACCTATATTTGGGGTAACTGTGTCTCAGTGGTTTCGATTTGGTGCTTCTTGCATATCTTCCAGTGCACATATGTCGCGACCTTGTTATGTCTGTGGATATATTCATTTTTCTCTAGTTCCGGACATCCTGAGAAAATATGGTCGACAGTTTCATCATATTTTCCACAGAACCTGCATTTCGGTTTAGTTCCATCCTTGATTATGTGACAGTGATAGGATCTGGTGGCGAGGTTTTGGTCCTGATCTGCACTAATTAGGCCTTCTGTTTCAGCTTTCAAACCGGTGCTCCTTTGATGTGTTTCCCGTTGGTCAACAACTGCTTTTTTTCGTTCTTTTTAGGTATTTGCCATGCAACGCATATTATTGTCCTCCCAGTTTTCTTGTAATTTCATTTGGCCAGATTGTTTTGCTTTCTGTTTTACTCATTTGGCGTAGATGCTATTCACATCGTTTTTTTTTGTTGTTGGTAGGGTTTCAGGTACATTAAGCTGTTTCTTGAAGAGTGCAACTTCTTTGTTGATGGAGTGGATTTGGTGTTTTACCATTTGGAGGAGGGGATCAGTGTTTTTTTTTAATAAGGAAGACTTCCAATCTGATTGTTGTAGGTTTTAGAGTTAATTCACGTTGGATTAGACCTCGGCCTCCTAAAGCTCTTGATAGGTACAGCCTAATAACTTCTGATTTCGGATGGTGCATCCTCATTTGAGTAAGCATTATTATTATTATTATTATTACTTTGATTTCTGTTGTATACTCATTTCTTTCCGTGTCCCAACCAGAGACCTAAAGCCAGAAATGTCATGATGACATTTTCCACTGCGCATTAAGAAAATCACACATTTTACATAGATAAAGCTCTTCGTAAGGTGCGAGCTGGACTTGTGTGTGCAATCTTTTGTATTTCTTTAAGGCTTGGGCTACCAGGGATCCCTTCAATGTGTCTGTCGGAACCTTTTCCGATTAATCCGAGGGCTCCAACTACAACTGGAATTGTTGATGTCCTCACGTGCCGCATTATTTTTATTATTATCATCATGATCATCCTTATATTTCAATTTCTGCTATGGTCACACTACCTACCAATTCTCCGAGAAGACCTAAGACAGGTAATAGTGCGCTGTTATGGCTACATTCCATGATTTGTTTTTCTAACTTCCATAAGCGTTACATAGACAAAGTTCTTCTTAGTGTATCGGCTGTACTTATCAACACAATTTTTTTGTATTTCTCTCAAGCTGGGATTTCCAGGGATTTTTTCAATGTATTTTATCATTCAAAGTGCACCTACAATTTCTTGGTTTTCTTGATACTATTCCTGTTTTTAGTTTCCACATTTTTTCTATTTCGATTTCCAAGTGATTTGATAGTTTTTCAAATTCCTTTGTTGCTAAGTTACAGTCCGCTGATCAAGCCATATCAGTTAGTAGGCAAGTTTTTTTCTTTTCGGTTTGTGACAATCATGCCCGGCCTATTTGCTTCAATCTTCCTGTCTGTAAAGATGGTGTAATTCCATAGAATTGTGATGTCTTCAATTTCTGTAAACGGTGCTGGGTGATGTTCATACAGGAGTTGTTAACATCTTTTCCATCGTGTTTGCACATTGTCCAGTCTAAGAATTGCCCTACTCTATCGTAACGATTTTTATTCATAAAAGAAAAGTCTCTGGTCTTGCGCTGCAAGAATAAAACCTTCCGTTTCAGCCTTTAATCCAGATGCGTGTAACCATCGACGAGTGTTAACTTTATCAACATCGGCTTTATTAGCACGTTCTGGATATTGACCATGCAGAGGTCTGTCTTGACAGCATTGTTTCATCTGTTCAAGAGCTTTACCCTTAGTTTTTATTTCATAATCTTTGCTGCAACAGTTGGTTGTTCTAATATTCTTCCCAAATATATCAGGCCTACCTAACGCTTACAACAGTTCTTAATTAGTATGCAAAAAAGCTCACCTAATTTAAATATCGACTGGAATAACCCATAAAAATCCAAACTATATTGGTGCACCACCATCTTATTAGAGACATTTTTATACCAGAAGATAAGAGAACAATGTCTTTAGGACTGCTTAATACTACAACTTAGTCGGTTGACTCATATATATATATATATATATATATATATATATATATATATATATATATATATATATATATATATATATATATATATATATAAGGGAACATTGAAGTCAACACTCAGAGGCGACAGTCTAAGGTTTTGCCGAACGAGTATAGCTGTTTATAATTATAAGATTATTAGTATTATATATATATATATATATATATGTGTGTGTGTATATATATACATATATGTATATATGTATGTATATATATATATATATATGTATATATATATGTATGTAATTATATATATGTATGTATATATATGTACACACACACACGCATATATATATATATATATATATATATATATATATATATATATATATATATATATATATATATATAATGAGATGGACTGCGTCTGACAATTATTTAATATATTTTCTGTTTATACATTATTTTCATAGACACAATGCTCTATTTTTAATTAAATACAATTAATTACCGGTAAATGTAATTAATATGGTTTTAATTAAAAACAGAGCATTTACTTAAATACATTGTATCTATCAAAATAACATGTAAACAGAATACACACACACACACACACACACACATATATATATATATATATATATTGAAAATAAAAGAATGATTTTTGAGCAGGATGTCTGGACATGGTTGGAATATAAGCTGATTAAATTTGAAAAATAAGAATGCTTTGGTATTGGTACCAACAAAATGTCTGGTATCAGCATGACCACATCTTGAGGGACAAACAAAAAAAATCCAACCCAAGCAGTATGAAATTGGAAGGCAATAACAATTTATGAATTGAAAAGACAGGAATGAGACTGTGTTGATAATTTTCTTTTTAAGATAAACAACAGCTTTATGATGAAGGCCTTTCCCATATTTGGTGCCAACCTTCTTTAGTTTATCTGTTGTAAAGCAGCAAAGAAAAGAAACACAATCAATAAATTCACTTGACCAGGAAATGAAAATATATTTTACTAAAGCTAAACAATGTATTAAGAAACCGGAAAATTTCCTTAGAAAGAAAGAAAAGAGTGCAGAACTTCAATTAATATCAGACCTAATATATAGCAAGGTATGCTGGATAATTTACGCACAGATGAAGAGGAGATTTGAAGCAAATGTAGTTCTATAGAAGGATGCTGGGAATACCATAGATGGAATATGTGAGCAATTAGGAAGTATTAAGAAAAATGGTAACAATGAAGTAAACTTGTGTTTAGGATGAAATAAATACAGTTAAAATTTCTGGAACACATAATGAGGAAAAAGGGCTTGGAGAATTTAAAACTCACAGGACATATTGAAGGTTTGCGGACAGAGTGAAACTGCAAGTAACCAAACTAATGAACTTGTATAAATGGATGGAAGAACAGGGGCTCGGCGGTATCCTTTCTATATACAAGGAGATAAAAAAATACTTAAATCTACAAAGGGTAGAAGTTGTGGAGAGCTATGATCGACCAAATCTTCAAGGCACATGGTACATAGAAGAAGAAGAAGAAGAAGAAGAAGAAGAAGAAGAAGAAGAAGAAGAAGAAGAAAATTCACTTAATGAAAATTCTGGATGCAATGACATCAACACAGGTATTGTGAGAGACTGTAAGGAAACAAATTAGATCTAAAAAGGGTAGGAAGTTGTGGAGAGCCATTATCGTCTACGCTCTGAAGGTACAGGGCATGTAGAAGAAGAATAAGAATTGTTTAATGAAAATTCTGGATGCAATGGCATTAGAACAGGGACTAGAAGAGATTTAAGAGACAAATATTACTCTCCACAACTTCCTATAATAATATTAATACTACTACTAATAATAAGAAAACTCATTTAATGAAAATTCTGGATGCAGGGCTCTCCACAACGTCCTATAATAATATTAATACTACTACTAATAAAAAGAAAACTCATTTAATGAAAATTATGGATGCGTGGCTCTCCACAAGTTCCTATAATAATATTAATACTACTACTAATAATAATAAAATTCATTTAATGAAAATTCTGGATGCGTGGCTCTCCACAATTTCCTATAATAATAATAATAATAATAATAATAATAATAATAATAATAATAATAATAGGAAGAAAAAGAAGACGACAACTAGCTTAATGGAAATTGTGGATGCAATGACATCAGGATAAAATGTCGTCAGGTAAAAATCTTTGAGTCATGCATTAAGAATGATTCTTTTTCTTCTGTATTCTCGGCTCACCCAACAACATGTCTTTTGTTTTGTCGAAGAAAAGAAAACCATGCCACAAATGCACAAATAATCTTCTTGCTTTTCAGACGATTTTCCTGTTTGTCCAAATCCTGCCTTTCAGTTCAACCAGGTCTCTTCCTGTTGAATCACTTTTTTTTCCCGAAAGCTGTTGCTTGCTCAGGCTCTAAGTACTGAAAATAAAGCGACTTGTATTCAGTGCAAAGCAACAATGGCGAATTCTGAGAGAGTTAAGTAGCCCGACTTGACCCGAGTTATTCAGTGTTGTTTTTAAGATTATGTTTACCTCTTCACATACCCAATGTTTCTTTGAGGAAACGCGCTGGGTGAATATGGTGGGTTGAGTAGAACAGGGTGGATCAGATCTGTATCCAAAGCAGAGACAAAACTTGACAACGTGTTGGAGAGTATTTGGCCAAAATGTGTTTAGCTTGAACGCAGAATTCAATTGACAAATACAAATATGGCTGGTTGGCTTGTCTTTGTGGATGAATGAGATGAATAATGATTGAATATTTTTTTCCTTTTGTCTTTCCCTTCTTTTTCACTGAGCTTTTTCTTTTGCATTTTTTCTTCATTATTTTCCTTTAATATTCATTCTTCCTCCTCTTCTTTTTCCATCTTTTTCTTATTCAATGCCTTTTAGGGTTCTTCCTCCTCACCTTCGACATTATTCTTTAATGTTTTCACATGTTCATACTTCTTCTCTCTTCTTCTTCTTCTTCTTCCTCTTCTTCTTCTTCTTCTTCTTCTTCTTCTTCTTCTTCTTCTTCTTTTTTTTTCAGTATTTACATCTTTATCATGTTCATTCTTTTTTCTTCTTCTTTGTCAATGCTTTTAACATTCCTCGTTATAATTTCTCTTTAACTTTCTTTAATGTATCCTAATTCTTTTCTTTTTTCTTCTTCTTCTCTTTCTTCTTCAGTGCCTTTTAGAATTCTTCCTCTTCTTTAATTAACACTTTTCAATTTGTTTTCATATGTTCATTCTTCTTCTTCTTCTCCTTCTTCTTCTTCTTCGTCTTCTTCTTCTTCTTCTTCTTCTTCTTCTTCTTCTTCTTCTTCTTCTTCTTCTTCTTCTTCTTCTTCTATTCCCTTTAGAATTCTTCCTATTCTTCTTTTTTCAGTATTATTCTATAATGCTTTCACACGTTCATTCTTCTTCTTCTTCTTCTTCTCCTTCTTCTTCTTCTTCTTCTTCTTCTTCTTCTTCTTCTTCTTCTTCTTCTTCTTCTTCTTCTTCTTCTTCCTTCAATATTCATCTTTAATGTTTCCACTGTTCATTCTTCTTCTTCCTCTTCTTTGTCAATGCTTTTAGCATTCTCCATCTTAATTTCTCTTCAACATTCTTTAATGTATCCCAATTCTCTTCTTCAATTTCTTCTTCTTCTTTTTCTTTTTCTTCTTCTTCTTCTTCTTCTTCTTCTTCTTCTTCTTCTTCTTCTTCTTCTTCTCCTCCTTCTTTTTCTTCTCCTCCTTCTTCTTCTTCTTCTTCTTCTTCTTCTTCTTCTTCTCCTTCTTCTTCTTCTTCTTCTTCTTCTTCTTCTTCTTCTTCTTCTTCTTCAATGCCTTTTAGATTCCTTCTTCTTTCTTCAACATTCTTTTTTATGTTTTCCTCTGTTCATTCTTCATTTTCTTTTTAAATGCTTTTCGTATTCTTCGTCTTAATTTTTCTTCAACATTCTTAACTGTATACCAATTTTCTTCTTTTTCTTTTTCTTCTTCTTTTTCTTTTTCTTCTCCTTCATCCTTCAATACTCAATTTTAATGTCTTCTTTTGTTCATTCTTCTCCTTCCTTTTCAATTCCTTTTAGAAATCTTCCACCTCTTCTTTTTTAAACATTGTTCTCTAATGCTTTCTCATGTTCATTCTTCTTCTTCTTCTTTAATTCTTCTTCTTCTTCTTCTTCTTCTTCTTCTTCTTCTTCTTCTTCTTCTTCTTCTTCTTCTTCTTCTTTAATTTCTTCTTGTTCTTCCTTCAATATTCATCTTTAAATTTGTCTTCTGTTCATTCTTCTTCTTCTTCTTTTTCAATGTTCTTAGCATTCTCCATCTTAATTTCTCTTCAACATTCTTTAATGTATCCCAATTTTCTTCTTCTTCTTCTTCTTCTTCTTCTTCTTCTTCTTCTTCGTCTTCTTTAATGCCTTTTAGAATCCTTCTTCTTTCTTCAACATTCTTCTTTTATGCTTACCTCTGTTCATTCTTCTTCTTTATTCAGGGTTCATCTTTGTCAATGCTTTTAGCATCCTTCGTCTTAACTTCTCTTTAACATATGCTAATTCTCTTCTTCAATTTCTTCTTCTTCCTCTTCTTCTATGACTTGTATCATGCCACTTACTCTTCTTCCTTCAGTATTCATCCTTAATATTTCCCTATATTCAATCTTCTTTTGATTACTTTCTCTCTTTCTATACAAATTATGCCAAGTAATTGGGAACTAATTATAATACAAATAAAAAAAAAAAAACATATTCAGCTGAAAAAAATCAGAAGCCTTTCTTAAAAAGAATGTACACTACACAATGTTCAAGAGAGCAAAACCGATAAAACGTAATTCAATAAAACCACTTTCAACCTTAAGAATGGTGTTGATCTAGCTTTGGAAGTGATTGTATGCCCCAACCAAGTGGTTTGCATACATGTTGGCGAATACATCCACAATGGCAGTCTTCAGTAATTCTTTGACATAATGGCATCACTGGTTGTTTCCGCTCTCAATAACACTCTGGCATAGTTGCCCATGGGTATCAACTTAAAAGAGAGCAGATGTTGGGGTTGTCATGGTTGTGAAAATCATTTCTGGGTTATATGCCCGTGTGGGAGAGACTAGAGTCCTGGCACATGTACTAGCACCTTTCTTGGGTCAGGGTTTGACCATCATGTCTCGTATCTCAATGAAGGGAGTGGCATTGATCCTGAAAGAAAAATTGATGGTATGACGAGCTCATTGTTCTTCTCATCTCCCAGGACCATCTTTCTCTCCCCCAGGCCCCTTTCAAGAAGCTGGTACTCTATAAGTCACTGTGGCTTGTAGCTAGTGTCATGAGAATGGTATGTCTTTACATCTCCTGTGTCTGACTGGAAGGTATATCATGTTGAAAAATTGGTTCCTGTATGATCGGTGAAAGTAAGCAATGTCAAGCCTGGTCATTACCTAGATCGGTGGCCAATTGGAAATACCTGATGCTGTAGGCTTGGATGTGCAGGTGGTGTAATGGTTCAGAATTGTCAACCAGAGAGCCGAGTTCCAATTTCAGTAGGGTTCATTATATTCATTAATGTGTAAATACCTTTGAGAAAGGTATGAATCCACCTTTTCTCCCCCAGTTATGGGTTAATTAGTAAGACTTGTATCACTAAGTCATTATTATCTCAAAAAAGAAATTCTTACAATCTAAAAATATTTTATAGCTTAAAATAACCTGCGAAGGGTTGATAAACTGTAAAAAAATGAATCAATCAACCAGAATAAAGAATGGAAGATGGTGGGTTAATGCTTTTAATTTCATCTAAAACTGAAATGAGAGTGTTTGAATGTGGTGCATGCCACGTAACATTAAGTTAGGTTGTCTTCTATTTGTGACCGGCTAAAGAAGTGTTCTCAAATATCTGGTGCACCATGTATTTAATTTTTTTCCCTTTTTCCCTTACCTTTTAACTCCTTATTTCCCACCACTTTTATATCTTTCTCTCTTCTTTTCTCCTCCATCTTTCATCGCTCTGTTTCCTTCCCTTTTTTCTCTTTCTCGCCTCTTTTGTCCGCCCACATGCATTTCTTTCTCTCTTGTTCTTCTCACTTTCCCCTCTCTTTCGTCACCTCCCTCCTTTTCAGCTTTCTCTCCACATTTATCTCTCTTTCACTTTCATTCCCGTCTCTCCCCTCTTTCATCTTTCTAGTTCTCTCTTTTTATCTCTTTCTTTCACCTCTTTCTTTTTTCCTTTTTCTCTCTACTTTCCACTCTCATTCTCTCTTTACCCCCATTTCGTCTTCCTCTCTCCAATTTCATCTCTTTCTTTTCTCCCCCTTGTTTCTCTTTCTCGACCTGTCTATCTCTTTCTTTCTTTCTTCCCTCTGCCATTTTCTCCCTTTTAATATTAATGTCATATTGCATTACTCTCTCTTTCTATCTCTTCCATCATTCTCTCTCTCCCCCTTTCATTTCCTTCTTTCTTTCTTTTTTATCGCCTTTTCACTTCTTTTGCCTCGTTTCTTTCATCTCTTCTTTTATTGTGTTGTCTTCCTTTCTCTCTTGTATCATCTCTCTCTCTCTTTCCTCTTTTATCACTTTTTCATCTCTCTCTCTCCTTTTTTATCTCTGATTTCTCTCTTTCTCCCTTTCATCTTTCTCTTTCATTTTCTTTCTCTCTCTCTTTTATTTGCTTGTTACTCTTTTTTTCCATCTCTTTCTTTATTCTATTACCTCATTTCTTTCTAATTTATCACTTTCTCTTTTTTTCCATTTCTCTGTTTTCTCTTTTGTATCTCTCTTTATTATTTTTCTATTTCCTCTATATCTCTTTCTCTCTTTCAATTCTCACTCTCACTCTTTCATTTCTTACTCTCTCTTTCATTTCTCACTCTCTCTTTCATTCCCTACTCTCTCTTTCATTTATCACTCTCTCTTTCATTCCTTACTCTCTCTTTCATTTCTCACTCTCTCTTCAATTCCTTACTCTCTCTTTCATTTTTCACTCTCTCTTTCATTCCTTACTCTCTCTTTCATTTCTCACTCTCACTCTTTCATTTCTCACTCTCTTTTTCATTCCTTACTCTCTCTTTCATTTATCACTCTCTCTTTCATTCCTTACTCTCTCTTTCATTTCTCACTCTTTCTTTCATTCCTTACTCTCTCTTTCATTTCTCACTCTCTTTTTCATTCCTTACTCTCTCTTTCATTTTTCACTCTCTCTTTCATTCCTTACTCTCTCTTTCATTTCTCACTCTCACTCTTTCATTTCTCACTCTCTCTTTCATTTCTCACTCCCATTCTTTCATATCTAACCATCTCTTTTACATTTTTCACTCTCTCTCTCTCATTTCTTACTCTCTCTCTTTCATTTCTCACTCACTCTCTTTCATTTCTTACTCACTCCCTACATTTCTCACTCTCTCCCTTTTATTTCTTACTCTCTCTCTTTCATTTTTCATTCTTTCTCTCTTTCATTTCTTACTCTCTCTTTTCCACTTCTCACTCTCTTTCTCGTTCATTTCTTATTCTCTGTCTCTTTCATCCCCCTCTCTCTCTCTCATTTCTTACTCTCCCTCTTTCATTTCTCACCCTCCCTTTTATCTATCACTCTCTCTATTTCATTTCTATTCTCTCTCTTTCATTTCTCGCTCTCTCTTTCATTTCTTTCTTTTTCTCCTTTCTTCGTATTTTTAAATTTTTTTTTCGTTATCTTCTTTCTTTTGGATTATTTTCCCTCTTTCTATTTAAAGTCGATACTTTTTCGCATCCAGATAGAAACCACCTTTTAAAATGAGAGAAAAAAATGGCAAAATTCATATTGTGGTTTTATTTTTGATAAAAGCAAACTATTGATTTTTGTCAAATGGACAGGGAAGCCAAATCTTTTTCTATTTCATATTAAATTCTGAACTTTTCATAACAATTATAAGACAGAGACAAAATATTCAAAATTAAAACATTATTTTAGCAAAGACAACGACATGTCTTTTAATTGAACTTATTCAACCTGAGAGAATTAGAAGTCTTACCAGAATTCATTATTGGCGGCCACGAATCTTAACAACTGCTGATATGCACATGACACAGTGTTGATAGCAGACACAGAAAGGAAACTACAGGAACTCTTACAGAAGGTAGTGAAGGAAAGAGAGAAGAAAGGACTAAGCATCAATTGTAAGAAGATAGAATTTACGGTGGCTAGCAAAATAAACAACACAATTGCAGATACCAAAAGGAGTACAAAAATGGAAATATCTAAGAAGTGCTCCAAAAGCACTTTTGGATAACGTAAAATGCATTCCAAAAGCTAAGTAAAGTATTAAGAAATAGAAAAATTTCATTAGAAACAAAGAACTGAAAAAATCTAATATAGGTCTTCCTATATGCCAGTGGATGCTGGACAATTTAATTCCTAAAAGATGAAGAAGAGACTTGATGCAACAGAAATGTGAATCTACAGAAGGATGCTGAGAATACCATGGATGGAGCATGTAAGCAACAATGAATTTTTAAGGAAAATGGAAAGGAAAAATAAAACACTTATACTTTGAATCAGAAAAGACAAACGTCTGAGATGTGGCTCTACAGAAGGATGATGAGAATACCATGGATGGAGCATGTAAGCAACAATGAATTTTAAAGGAAAATAGAAAGAAAAATAAAACACTTATACTTTGAATCAGAAAAGACAAACGTCTGAGATGTGGCTCTACAGAAGAATGATGAGAATATCATGGATGGGGTATGTGCGCCATGAGGAAGTTTTAAGGAAACTGGAAACAAAAAGGACACTTATACTTAGCATCAGAAAGAGACGCGCATCTGAGATGTTGCTCTACAGAAGGATGCTGAGAATACCATGGATGGAGCATGATGAAGTTTTAAGGACAATGGGAAAAAACACATAATTCGAATCAGAAAGAGGAAAGGATTAGAGATGTGGTTCTACAGAAGGATGCCGAGAATACCATGGACTACGCATGTGAGCAACCATGAAGTTTTAAGAAAAATTCAAAACAAAAAGGACGCCTATACTTCAAATCAGAAAAAGACAAGCCTCAAAGATGTGGTTCTACAGAAGGATGATGAGAATACCATGGATGGAGCTTGTGAGTAACAATGAAGTTTTAAGGTGACTAGAAACAAGATGGACACTTCAAAATAATTTTAACATTCATGAGCCATATTGAATACATGAGGAATAGAGGAGAGTAACAGGGATTAGTAGAGATAGTAAAAAAAACTTAGTAAGATCTACAAATGACAGGATGTTGGGGAGAACCATAATTACCAACACACTGATTGTTGCTCACAGCTCAGTCCATGGTATTCCCAGCATCCTTCTGTAGAACCACATCTCTGATCCTTGCCTCTTTCTGATTCAAAGTATTTTTTTCTTTCCATTGTCCTTAAAACTTTATTGCGGCTCATATGCTCCATCCATGCTATTCTCAGAATCCTTCTGTAGAGTAACATGGCACATACAAGAAAAAGAAAAAAAAGATATGTTGTGAGATATTATTTCGCAAATCAAAGGTTGTTCATTATATTGTAAATAAATACATGTAATAGTGTTGTGAGACAGATACTTTCCTACATCATGGACTCACCCGGTACTATATTATTATGTGAATGGTAGTATCATGGGAGTAGCACCAGTAATGCGCAGCCGCGTACGATACCAATATCGGACACCACTGGATAGTAAGCTCTGCTTACTCTTACACTATTCTTTGTAACTTTTCTGTTTAATATATCTTTCTTACCTCTAACCCGTGTTCCGTGTTTTCCTTCCGTGGCCTCTACTTCGGGTCCACATAGGGGTTATTGGCCCTCGTTCGATGGTGTTCCTTCGGAGGATTGGCGCGATTGCGTCTCGATTAAGGAACGAGCCTCGCGAAACGGAGTGGCTCTTGCAGCGTGTCTCACTGGCGACGGTTCGAGGTAATGCTTTCTCCATCAGAGGATAGAAAAAAAATTGTTTATAGTTACGTTGTTCTGGAATTGTCATCATTGGCCGACTGAACTTGCTTTGTTTCAATTATTGTTTCCCTTGGATTGAACTTACCATTTCTTTTTATACTATAATGTATTTCAGTGTTATACAATAAATTTTTTTAGACATAAAAAAAAAAAAATAATATATTAAAATATTTGTTAATTTCAGATATATAAATATGTCCATGGGTTGTTCAAAACATACACGGTCACAGAGAAACAAGATATTTTATTAGTGACAGGAGCACAACATTACATATTGTAAAGAAATTTAAATATAGGTCATCATCTTCACCACCATGTTCTAGAAAAAGCTTGGCATGTGGAACTAGAACAATCTCTCCCCTTGAACTAAATAAAGGGTTCAGTTTAAAATTCGCATATCACCTGAAGAAGGCCGGAGCGTACAATGGTCGAAACAGCGTGTATATGACAATAAAGATAAGAACAACACTCTGAACAATGTAAAT
Organism: Acanthosepion esculentum; assembly: GCA_964036315.1. Taxonomy (NCBI): domain Eukaryota; kingdom Metazoa; phylum Mollusca; class Cephalopoda; order Sepiida; family Sepiidae; genus Acanthosepion; species Acanthosepion esculentum. The sequence continues at coordinate 56,298,879 of OZ038507.1, forward strand.
AGTGTAAGAAATAAGTGATGCAACCAGAAATGATAATATTTTCTATTTTTTTTCATATTACTATAGATCAGGAAAATAAAAATAGAAGTAAATTATTATTAAATTTTATAAAAGTTTAAAGGGGGTCCTGTTTGCTATGCAAATTTATTGTAAATTGATCCCCTTTGAAAAATAAATTAAATTATTTATTTAGTTTTTTTGTTGTTGATATTTTAAGAAATCACATCATATGATCATATTTGTTTGGGCTTCTATAGGGGGGGGCAGTTTACTAGAACGCCTATAATTTTTTATGAAACTTAATATAGAAATTCTTTTTTTTTTTTAGATATTCGTGGTTTGGTTTTAATCTATTGTAACATGAAATATATACTTTCTATATATAGTCTGCGGCAGAACTACCTCCGAGAAATACCTCTGAGAAATACATCCCAGAAATACCTCCCAGAAATACCTCCCATATGCATTGGCTAGATAAAGAGACTAGTGCCTCTAATGTCTTAACATTTTGTGAGAAGCTATATATGGGAGGTATATGTGGGAGGTATTTCTCGGAGGTATATATGGAGGATATTTCTGGTGGTAGATGTGGGATGTATTTATGGGAAATATATGTGTGGGGCATTTCTCGGAAGTATATATGGGAGGTATTTCTGGGAGCTATATGTGGGAGGTATTTCTTGTAGGTATATGTAGGAGGTATATCTTGGAGGTATAGGTGGTAGGTATTTCTCGGAGGTATATGTGTGTGGTATTTCTCAGAGGTATATGTGGGAGGTATTTCTTGGAGATATATGTGTCAGGTATTTCTCAGAGGTATTACTTGGAGGTATAAATGGGTGGTATTTCTCAGAGGTATATATGGCAGTTATTTCTCGGAGTTATTTTTTTTAGGTATAAATGGATGGTATTTCTCAGAGGTATTGTGGGAGGTATTTCTTGGAGGTATATATGGCAGGTATTTCTCAGAGGTATTTCTTGGAGGTATAAATGGGTGGTATTTCTCAGAGGTATATGGGGCAGGTATTTCTCAGAGGTATTTCTTGGAGGTATAAATGGGTGGTATTTCTCAGAGGTATATGTGGCAGGTATTTCTCAGAGGTATTTCTTGGAGGTATATGTGAGAGATATTTCTGCCACACACTGTATAATCTCAAAAGAAAAATGATAATTTAAATTTATTGAGTGATGGTAATATGAGTTTAGAATCTCTGTAAAAATAGGGAACAATAAAAAACTGAAAATACTGACAAGTGCCTGCTTCCGTAATTTTAAGGAATATTGCCAGGCCTTTCCAGTCATTAAATGAAACTTACCGTCCATAATTGAAAAAAAACAACAAAAAAAACAACAACAATTAAGAATAGAAAACGATATTCAAGTAATATTTCGGGAGCAATTCAAACTACTCCAAGTAATGTTTAGATTGAAACAGTAGAAAATTTTAAAATATCAATGAATAAAAAAATGAAGGTAGCAAGTCGAATTAATTAACATATAAAATAAAATTAAAAAAAATTATTCAGATATATTGTGTTACTCAAATAAATTTAGCAATTTATGTATCAGTGGCCTACACGCAAACTGGGTGATATCGCCCACCAGTGGCTGGTTTCAACTGTTGGGTGGCCGATGAGCAACTGAACAAAACGTTGTGGGCGATTGGAAATTTGGGTAGGCGATATAGGATTTTGAGTGTTAAAAAGGTATTTCAAAATACAGTGCAACCTCGGTTCTCGACCGTCTCACATGTCGAACAAATCGGATTTTGAACAGAAAATTCGAGATGAAAATACCTCGTTTATCGAACAAAATTTTGGTTCTCGAACAACATTGCCGAACCAAATTGACCCGAACAGAATCATTTCTGAGTCGACCACCGTGTTGTATACATTTGTGTGTTGTGACGTGCTTTTCTTTTCCAGTTTTATTGTACTGTGACTTTTTTTTCTCTATATATTGATTCCTACTGGAAAAATAAGTTTCGATTTAAGAACATTTCAGGTTACGAACGATCTTCAGGAACGAATTAAATTCATCAACCGAGTTTCCAATGTATGCTATATTCAAAGGTGGAAGTATTACTGCTGCACACTAAACAACTTTATATTATAAACAAAAACAAAATGTCTCCATTGCTTGCCGTCATACGTGCATTCTGCTTTCTCTGTCTCACGTGTCACAAACTCACACATAGATTCGCTTGTCACCCAAACAAAGTTCTTTTAAATTTTTAAAAAATTAATTAGAAACTAATTTTGATTCCACTGCAGATCAAGAGGGATTTTTTAATTACAGAATTTAATTGAAATTTGTGTCAATGTTAATTAATATTAATTTGCACAGTTTTAAAGTCTTCTAAAAAAAAAGCAAAACAAATTATTTCAGGAAAAAAGTTTGCCTTTGTTAAATACATTTTTCCACTTAATATTTTGAAAAAAATTCTAATTAAAATGTATTTAAAATTTGATATGCATTTTTCCCCTTTTTTTTTTTTTTAGATTTTAATTACTTTTTATAAGTAAATAAATTTTATAAACAATAAATTTGATGGACATATTTTTTTAATTGTTCTAAAATTAATTTCTCTAGTTTTTTTTTTAATGTCAATTAAAAGCATTAATCAGGAGTTCAATATAGAAACGTAAAAAAAATATTTCTTCCAAAAGAGGAATTTAAGGAAAGCATGATGGAGAGAGAAAAGGCAGAAAGTAAGAGAGGATGGGAGGAAAGAAAGAAGGAAGGAAAGAAAAGGAGAAAGAAGGAAGGAAAGAAAAGGAGAAAGAAACGGATAAGAAAAGGAGCCATGATGAAGGAAGTGAAGAAACAAAGAGGCAAAAGATGAAATGTAGAAAAGGACTAAGAAAAGAGTTGAAGAAAGTAAGAGAAATACATTTAAGAAGGAAGAAAAGGTAAGAAAGATGTAAGGAAGGAATGAAGGCAAGAAAGAAAGAGTGTAGGAAAAGAGATAAGAAAGAAAGAGTGTAGGAAAAGAGATAAGAAAGAAGGGAAGTAGAGAGAGAGAGAGAGAGAGAGAGGTAAGGAGGTCAGAAGGGATAACGGACAGAAGGGATGAAGGAAAGAATGAAGAAAGGAAGTGTTGAAGGAGAATAGGAAGGAAAGAATAAAAGAAGGAAAGGGTGAAGAAAGCAGTGAAGGAAGGGGTGAAAGAAAGACGTGATGAATTAGAAAATGAAGGAAAGGATGAAAGAAGGAAAAACGAAGAAAGCAGTGAAGGAAGGGATGAAGGAAAGAAGTGATGGAGGAGAACATGAAGGAAAGGATAACAGAAGAAAAGGATGAAAAAAGAGTGAAGGAAGGAATGAAGGAAAGAAGTGATGAAGGAAGTGATGAAGGAGAACATAAAGGAAAGAATGAAAGAAGGAAAGGATGAAGAAAAGATTGAAGGAAGTGATGAGGGAAAGAAGGAAAGAAGTGATGAATGAAGTGATAAAGGATAACAGGAAGGAAAGGATGAAAGAGGGAAAGGATGAAGAGAGGAGTGAAAGAAAGAATGAAGGAAAGATGGAAGGGATGGAGAAAAGATGGAAGGGATGAAGGAAGGAGATGATGAAGGTGAACAGGATGGAAAGGGTGAAAGGATTAAATGATGAAGGAAGGAGTAAAGGAAGGGATGAAGTAAAGAAGGAAAGAAGTGATGAAGGAAGTAATGAAGGAGAACAAGAAGGAAAGGATGAAGGAAGGTGTGAAAGAACAGATGAAGGAAAAGAGATAGGATGTGATGAAAGAAAACACAAAGAATGCATAAAGGAAGGAAGTGACGAAGGAAGTGATGAAGGAAGTGACGAAGGAAGTGATGAAGGAAAGAAGGCATACTGAGTGTGAGAGGATAAGAAAAAGAAAAACATTATTCCGATAAAAGATTATAAATCAAGACGATATAAGATAACGATTGACATTGTATTTAAATTTGGCTGTAAATCACGAAGCCAGAAGAGAGTCCCACGAGTTTGGAAGTATGAGAATAAAAACTCTTCGCAAAGGACTTATGGTTACATCTAGCCAATTCAACTGTAAAAAGATGAGACCTTCTTGCACCATAGTACTGCTCTTAAATTCATAAAGTCTACGTACCATAGAGAAAAGTTCATCAGAACAATTACTATGAATGTATTTATAGCAAAGGCACAGTGAAGATACATTGAAACTGAAGCTGGGATGCCAGGTCAAGTTCAATAACATTGCCAATTCTTAACTTAAGGAAGCAGCACATGTGTTAGGCCACAAAATCTCCTAAGCCAGCCAAGGATAGAAATGAATACAATATGGGAACCAGTAATATAGAGTGTTAGAGAAAAACTATAATAACAACAAATTTGAAATATGAGCTCTGGTAAAAAAAAAACGACATCAAGTTTATAATTACCAACAAATCATACTCTGAAGTCCTCAAGGACACATGGCCCAGTTGATAAAAGCATTGGTTAAATTCAATGACCTTACCCAAAGAGTTATGAGTTCAATACCTTGCTACTACAGTGGTGAACAAAAACTTGGTGACTTGAATTAGAGAGAGAGAGAGAGAGAGAGAGAGAGAGAGAGAGAGAGAGAGAGAGAGAGAGAGAGAGAGAGAGAGAGAGATAACTGAGGCATGGCACGTGGAACGAGAACAGTCTATTCCGGTGGATGAAATAAAGGGTTCAGTTCGAAATTCCAATCACCTGAGGATGGCCGCAGCATAAAACTGCCAAAGCATAGTGAATATGACAATAAAGATGATGACAACAATCTGAACAATGTAAATAATTGCTGATTCTTCTTTGGATTTTATCAAGAATCTCTAAATGGAGCACCAGACAAGATGTGGCAGCAATATTCGAAGCATGAATGATAGACTTATAAATTAATTAGATAGATTCTAGCGAGAAAAATTGTCTAGTAGAACACAGTGAACCAACTTGCTTAGTAGCAGACTGAGCAATGGATTCAATATAATCTTTACATTTCATGACAGCAGAGAACATTAGCCTGAGAAGGCACAGTGTGTCATTTTCCTGGGGGTTTGCATCAGCCATGCTGGTGGAAGGCAGAAAGGGGTCTCTGATAATTAATAGAAACTAGTTTTGTTTTGGAGGCATTAAAATTAGCCAGCCATTCCTTGCCCCAGTTAACAGATCATACTTATTATTAAGACAGAAGTAAATTTACCAGCCTCACCTGATTTATATAGGATTTTAATTCTCTTATGATCTTCGAGGTGTTTTAATATCTTAAGAGGATCATAACACATCACTCTGGCTAATCAGAATTTTTTTAAAAGCTTTTCACCCCAAACAAGAGTAAAGGGACGTGAAAGAGGAAAAGATGAAGAGAAAGACGGGGAGTAGATCAAGGCATCTGGAGATGTCGATTGACATTGCATTTGGATATTTGGAGATTATAGCTATCAGGGAAGCAAGTAAGATGAAGGAAGTTCCACAGACGGGAAGTGCGAGACATGAAGCTGTTGGTTTGAAAGAGACGGCTACATTTAACCGTTTCGACGGTGAAAGGGTGTGTCTGAGATGCCGACCTAGTGGTACCTTTAAATTCATGCAGTTTGGGAACTAGCAAAAGTAGCTCATCAGAGCAGTTACCCTGAAAGTATTTGTAGAAAAGACAGAGGGAGGCAACAGCACGTTTGTGTGTGTGTGTGTGTGTGTGTGTGTTTGTGAGAGAGTGAGAGAGAGAGAGAGAGAGAGAGAGAGAGAGACTGTAGACGAGATGCCAGATCAGGACCAACCACATTGCATATCCGTCTCTGGCTTTTGTCGAGGACCTTAAGGCGACAGCGTGGGCTCCAGATCATATATGACAGCAGTATTCCATGCAAAGGTGAATGGTTGATTTATAGATTTGAAGAATGGACTCAGACGAGAAAAACTTTCTGGCGCGACACAGAGAACCAACTTTTCTTGTGGTAGATGAAGCTATTGCATACAGAACACATTTTCTCATCAATATTTTTTTTGTAATGAGCTGGCTCTGGGATTCTATTGACAATTATAAAATAAATTCGCAAATCAAATGTTGAATATATTGCTGGATTATTACATCATGAATCTCTAGACATTAAACAAAATGGTGGCCTATGGCCACATCATGTTAAAATATTGCTTACCTTTTTTTTTTTTTAAGCTTTTCACCCCAAGCAAGGCTGGAAGCCACTAGCACGCAAGGGGTTACAGAAGGTATGGAGGAAGAGCAGATAGGAGTGGTAAAGGAGAGGATGTGGAGAAAGATAGTGGATCGATAAAGGCAAGGGGGTTACAGAAGACTTGGAGCGAGAGCAGATAGGAATGAAAGATGAAAGGATGTGGAGAAGGGAATTGGATAGATCAAGGCAACTGGAGATGTCGATTGACGTTACACTTAAATAGTTGGAGATTATATTTGTCAGGGAAACAGGAATAAGGAAAGGAGTTCCACAGGCGAGATGTGCGAGACATGAAGCTATTGGAGTAGAAGAGACGTCTACATCTAACAGTTTCAACGGTGAAGGGGTGGGAACGGGATGCCAGCCTCGTAGGACGCTTAAATTCATGAGGCCTGGGAACCAGCGAAAGCAGCTCATCGGAGTAATTACCGTGAAAGTATTTGTAAAAAAGACAGAGCGAGGCAACGTCGCGTCTGTGAGAGAGCGACTGCAGACGAGATGACAGATCAGAGCCAGTTACATTGCATATCCGTCTCTGGATCTTATCAAGAACCCTGAGGCAAACAGGAGGGGCTCCAGACCATATATGGCAGCAATACTCCATGCAAGGGCGAATGGTTGATTTTATCACCAAAGTTAAGTAACATCGAACCTGATCAGTACCTAGATGAGTGACTGTTTGGGAATATCAGGTGACGTATGCCAGGATGTGTGGGTGGGGCAATAAATAACAGCTTGGAATTTTTAATCAGCGAGCTGAGTTCCTATTCTACTTGGGTTCATTATATTCACTTATGTGCAAATGCACTTATGAAAAGATGGAGTCCACCTCTTCTACCCCGGCTATGGGTTAATTAGTAAGATTTGTATCAGTAAGTCTTTACTATCTCCAGAAAATAATCTTACAATCTAAAGATATTTTCTGGCTTTAAATAACCTGCAAAAGGTTGATAATCTGTAAAAAATCAATTAGCAAAATGCATCTAAAATAAAGCAAAAATAGTATTCAAAATGCAATATAATTTTATTTCAGCTAATTATTTCTGTAAGTAAAAATTGATATATATATATATATATACGTGTGTGTGTGTGTGTGTGTGTGTGTGTGTGTGTGTGTGTGTGTGTGTAATTAGGGAAACTTAATAAACCGGGCAAAATCCAATTCTTCAACAAAATGATTTCTACCCTGAAGTAAAAAAATATTAAGCAAACCCCCATTAATAATGACTTAGACAATGACTATTAGGATCAGTAGCATAAATAAAAATGAATACAACACATCATCAAATAACTCTAAACATATTAAATTGCTACATGGTAATCAAATGCATTCCACCTATAAACAGGAGGAAAAAATTCTAAAAAAAACTCATAAATTCTAATATATCTCCCACTGATCCAAGTAAAAAAATAAAATTAATTATTTACTCTACTAAGTTTAATACAACCAACCTACTTCTCCAAGACAATTCTTCTCTGCCAACTAGCATCGTGCAAAAGGCTAACATTGTATATCAATTTAAATGTCCTTTAGGAGATTGTATCTCTGATAAAAATGTCAATACATACGTTGGCTTTACTACGATGATTCTAACAAAAAGGCTTAGATTTCATTTGGCTGAGCATAGTTCAATATCTCAGCATTTACAGAAAGCCTCATGTCCACACTCACACATTAGATGGATATTAGTGGGAAATATATATTACATAAAAACAATAATAAGCAAAAACTAAAAATCCTTGAAGCTCTTTAAATAATAGAATTAAAGCCCCAAATAAATAAAGTTAACTATGAGTATACAAAGTCCTTCAATGCTTATAAAAAAATTATATATATATGAGCAAAAATGGAAAAGTTACTTCCCTTATACTGAAAAAAAAAAGTAAACAGAAAAACATCTGAACGCTGCATAAGCAGTAAAAACAAACAGTTGAAATGTTTTGAATTTTCAAAACCACATATATATATACTCACAGACAACCCCCTGAAGATGGTCTCAGATGAGATTGAAATTACTTGGAAAAATAAAAAAATATTTGAAAGAAAATATCTACCAAGAAATTAATCCGCAAATTTGAAAGGATAACAACGAAAACTAATCGACATAATATATCTAAATGATTTAACCAAACCTGTTTGAATGTAAAGATGCTGTTTAATATATATATATATATATATATATATATATATATATATATATATATATATATATATATATGTGTGTGTGTGAGTGAGTGTGTGTTTGTTTATGTGTGTATGAAATGGATTTTTTAATCTAGCCTTATTTATTGCAGCAAATGCTATTTTTCGCACTTACACATATTTCAGTTGCTATCTCTGTTTTTTTGTTTTTATTTCTTTGAAACATTGGAGCTTATAACAACCAGCCTAGATTGAGGAGTCCTACTGAAGAAAAATTAGGACCCACAACAGGAATTGAACCTGTAACCCTATTTACTTCTGGAAAATCACTCCTATAGATGTGTGTTCCTTAAGTAGATAATTTGAGCCTTTCTTTGTTAAGATGGTCTCCCGTGACCAAATTGATAATGAAACAGTTTAGGTATAGGATTGGTTTCCCTGGCAGAAAAAAGGGATACGAGATCGATTCTTGTTGGGAGGTGCAATTTTTTTTTTGACATCTCAAACTTACCCAATTGTTATTGATTTTACTGTTTAACAAATATAAAATTAAAAAAAATGATAGCGACCCAAACTCGTGTAGACTTTCTAAATTTAAGCACAGTACTAGATTGGCATTGTGGTCTCATCAATTTACAGTTGAGTTGGCTAGATGCAGCTGTAAATTCTATGCTAACAATTTCTTTTCACGCACTTCTCTCTTGTGGAACTTCATGCTTTCCAGCCAACTTTAACCATTCAAAAATTTAAATGCAATGTCAATCGCTATCTACTGTCCTGTTTACTCATCTTTTGTTCTCGCTCTTTAGTAATGTTTCTGTTTTCTAATTCTTTCACACCCAATAAATCCTTTGTGTCTTAGTGTCTTGTGTCTTTCCGGGTCCCGCCCAGGGACCTAAGGTTAGAAATGGTATCATGACACTTTCCACTGAAAAAAAAAAAATTACATAGATAAAGCCCTTCGTAAAATGTGGGCTGTACTTGTCAGAATCATTTTTTTATATCTCTTGGAGGCATGGACTTCCAGGAATCCCTTCAATTAGTCTACTGGAATCTTTTCCAACCAATCCTAAGGCTCCAACTACAACAGGGATTGTTGATGTTTCCATGTGCCACATTTTTGAGATTTCTATTTCAAGGTCCTTGTATTTTGACAGCTTTATTATTATTATTATTATTATTATTATTATTATTATTATTATTATTTCGTTTCTGTTGTACTCATTTCTACCCGGGTCCCAACCAGAGACCCAAGATCAGAAATGGCATCAGGACATTTTCCACTGTGCAATTAAAGAAAAACAAAAACAAAAAAAACACAAACATATTTTACATAGACAAAGCCCTACGTAAGGTGTTGGCTGTATTCGTGAGAACAATTTTTGGTATTTCTTTAATGCATGGCCTGCCAGGAATCCCTTCAATGAGTCTACTGGAATCTTTTCCAACCAATCCAAGGGCTCCAACTACAACAGGGATCATTGACGTTCTCATGTGCCACATTTTTGAGATGTCGAGTTCAAGGTCCTTGTATTTTGACAGCTTTTTGAAGATCTTCAAAGATACATTGCAATCTGCAGACACTGCTATATGAATAAGGAGGCAATTTATTATTATTATTATTATTTATTTATTTATATATTTATTTATTCCAGAGTTTTGTAAACAGAAAGTCCTGGGTATGACGATAAACTACATCCGATAGCAAGGCCTGTGATCGGGAGATTGAGGGATTTTGCTGTTGTTCCCTGGTTCACCCTGACCCGGGGTGGTAGCACCTGTTAAGATTCAAGCTATTGGCAAATAGTTCTCCCACCCAAATAAAACAAAACCCTATGAAAGTATAAAAATACATTTATTTTATATAAAAAAAAACAACAATATATATTTATAGTAAAATTACCAACAATACATCAATCAACATAAAAGAGCTCTTTCATGACAATAATCTATATAATATCGTACAATTTCTTAAAGAAATTGTTATAACTTAGGGAAGGTTACTGAATAGAATAAGGTTGGTAATGAACGATAATACTTAGGACAAGAATAACACATATAAGATTCACCAGTGATGCATAGAAGAATTAGTCAACTGCTAGAAGTGAGTCAAGTGAATTTCACAATGAATCTCCAACTGCAGGATATCTACCAACCGCCCCAAGCGGTCAGCTGTGGCACAAGGCTGAAATTAATGTGGGTATCCGAGCCCGTAGGCTTGGCGAAAAATTCCCCGTAGACCCCGTATAAAACGCGGTCGGGTAGCTGTTTCCCGAGACGAGACTCTGCCCTTCGACGTTTGGGGATCCTCTCAGCCCAGAAGCAGAGAATTTGACCAGCACAGCTGGAGACGAATCTCCAAGTGCAGACCAACATACAGTATTTACTACTGTATTCATGTGAATGGGGACATACCCATTATCGTCCGTAGGTAGGCTGCAACAGAAATCAAACTGTATTCCAAAATATAACTTCGACAAAAATACAATATAAAGCACACACATCACTCTCTCAAGTAATTATGTCCGTACAAACATGTATATATGCAGAAAAGCTGAGTATCATCTACCATGTATTCAATTGTGAAAGCAGAATAACATATCTTTTTATTACTTCAAAGCTCCCAAGGACATTAGATTTCGGCATCAAACGACCCATAAGGAGTTGATATGTCGTTAAACAAATACATCGTAATCGAATCGTAAACCTCGCATACTATATTTTGTTGCATTTATTTTTGAGAAATGTGGCAATTCTTGGAAATGCAGATGTAGGTCTCCTGCAAAACCTAATAACTTAAATAGATCCCTCAACCTGTCACACTGTAAAAGACTCCGGCATGGATTGAATTACTCCTGCCTTATCTGTATTTGGTTTCACCTCGTTCACGTTTATAATGAATCCCGGATATTTGGTTTCCTCGTTCTAATAAACTACATCCGGCAGCAAGGCCTCTGATCAGGTGATTGGAGCATCGAATTGGATTGGAGCATACCTCTTAATTGCTGTTGTTCCCAGGTCCACCTTGACCCAAGGTGGTAGCACCTGTTAGGATCAAAGCTATGGACAAATAGTGTCCCCTTCCAAAAAAAACAAAACAAAAATCAACAGTACATTTTTATAATAAAATGACAAACAATATATTTTTATAGCAAAATGAAAATCAGTGCCTTTTTATAGCAAAATTACCAATAGTATCTACAAAATATATATCTAAAAAAACATAGCTTTACTCGGAAAGTATAAAATTATGTACAAAATATTTAGATTTCAGCATTTTGAGATACTGCCAAACAAAATCAGTAACCAACCAACCAACATGAAAGAACTCTTTCATGAAATTAGTCCAAATAATATCCTACAATTTCTTAAATCAAACTATTCCAAAATATAACTTCAACATAAAACACATCACCGCCTCTACTAATTATGTCCGTACAAACATGTATATATGCAGAAAAGCTGAGTATCATCTACCATGTATTCAATGTGAACGCAGAACGATATATTTTTATTACTTGAAAGCTCCCAAGAAAATTAAATTTCGGCATTAAATGACCCATAAGGAGTTGATATGCCATTAAATAAACCAATCAAATCAAATCTAAACAGAAATAAAACTACTGAATGAAATGTAATATATATGAATGAAATGTAATATATATATATTTCAACGATAAATTTATTGTTTTCTGTTCATAAGCTCGAAGACACGGGAACATGTTCTTGTTTTAGGTTTCTGGGAAGAAATTTCACTGCGGGAACCAGGAAGTGAGTTAACATAAATTAAGTATGCAGCGGAAGTTAATCAAGGTTTGGTAGACAGAAATCGTTGGAAATACTAAACTTAACAATGCCCCCCTTTTTTTTTTTTTTTTTTAACTAAAAACGTGAAAACGGAATCTAGAATTAAAAAAGAAATATATGAAAAAAAAAAAAAGAGCGGGCGATGTTTGTTGCAAATAAAACATTCCAAAAAGAAAAAGAAAAAACTTCGTGAAAAGAAAGAGGGAAGAAAAGTAAGAAAGAAAAAAAGAGCGTAAGAGAAAAGAAAGGAAAGTGGAAACAAGTAAAAAGGAGAAAGGGAAAAAGAAAGAAAGAAGAGACAAAAGAAAAGAAAGGAAAGAGAAAAGAAAGGAAAGAGAAAAGAAAGGAAAGAGAAAAGAAAAAGAAAGAGAAAAGAAAGAAAAAAAGAAGCCCAGAGAAAAGAAAGAAAAAGAAACCAAGAGAAAAGAAAGAAAGAAAACGTAGGCAAAAGAAACGAAAGAAAGGTGAGGCAAGAAAAAAGAAAAAGAAAAAGAAGGCAAGAGAAAAGAAAGAAAAAGAAAACAAAAGAATACAAAAAAGGAATACAAATAAATATGAGTAAAATTGTGTAACGAAAGAACACACACACATACATACACACTTGAGCCCACATACATGAATACACACACACACATACATACACACTTGAGCCCACACACATGAATACACACACACACACATACATACACACTTGAGCCCACACACACACATACATACACACTTGAGCCCACACACATGAATACACACACACATACATACACACTTGAGCCCACACACATGAATACACACACACATACATACACACTTGAGCCCACACACATGAATACACACACACATACATACACACTTGAGCCCACACACATGAATACACACACACATACATACACACTTGAGCCCACACACATGAATACACACACACATACATACACACTTGAGCCCACACACATGAATACACACACACATACATACACACTTGAGCCCACACACATGAATACACACACACATACATACACACTTGAGCCCACACACATGAATACACACACACATACATACACACTTGAGCCCACACACATGAATACACACACACATACATACACACTTGAGCCCACATACATGAATACACACACACACATACATACACACTTGAGCCCACACACATGAATACACACACACATACATACACACTTGAGCCCACACACATGAATACACACACACATACATACACACTTGAGCCCACATACATGAATACACACACACACATACATACACACTTGAGCCCACATACATGAATACACACACACACACACATACACACTTGAGCTCACACACATGAATACACACACATATACATACACACTTGAGCCCACACACATGAATACACACACACATACATACACACTTGAGCCCACATACATGAATACACACACACATACATACACACTTGAGCCCACACACATGAATACACACACACATACATACACACTTGAGCCCACACACATGAATACACACACACATACATACACACTTGAGACCACACACATGAATACACACACACATACATACACACTTGAGCCCACATACATGAATACACACACACACATACATACACACTTGAGCCCACACACATGAATACACACACACACACATACATACACACTTGAGCCTACACACATGAATACACACACACATACATACACACTTGAGCCCACATACATGAATACACACACACACATACATACACACTTGAGCCCACATACATGAATACACACACACATACATACACACTTGAGCCCACACACATGAATACACACACACATACATACACACTTGAGCCCACACACATGAATACACACACACATACATACACACTTGAGCCCACACACATGAATACACACACACATACATACACACTTGAGCCCACACACATGAATACACACACACATACATACACACTTGAGCCCACACACATGAATACACACACACATACATACACACTTGAGCCCACACACATGAATACACACACACATACATACACACTTGAGCCCACATACATGAATACACACACACATACATACACACTTGAGCCCACACACATGAATACACACACACATACATACACACTTGAGCCCACACACATGAATACACACACACATACATACACACTTGAGCCCACATACATGAATACACACACACACATACATACACACTTGAGCCCACATACATGAATACACACACACATACATACACACTTGAGCCCACACACATGAATACACACACACATACATACACACTTGAGCCCACACACATGAATACACACACACATACATACACACTTGAGCCCACACACATGAATACACACACACATACATACACACTTGAGCCCACATACATGAATACACACACACACATACATACACACTTGAGCCCACATACATGAATACACACACACATACATACACACTTGAGCCCACACACATGAATACACACACACATACATACACACTTGAGCCCACACACATGAATACACACACACATACACAGACTCATATGACTCTTTAAACGAACTGGGATAGTGTGATATGATAGATGAATAGAATGAAATCGATAAATATGAAAAGACGACAACATATATCAGATAGATTGATAGATAGGCAGATAGTAAGAGAGGGGGAAGGGATGGAGAGAGAGAGAGAGAGAGACGTAGGGGGGCAGCAACGCCATTATTTTAGCAGATAGGCAAGTAAGTTGGTTGGTGGTTGCAGAAACAAGAATGTACCTATCAACAGCATGTAGGACACAAGAACCTGTCACAACATTTACTAGTAAACAGACAACACCCACCCCGATACCCTGCGATAGAAAGAGAGCGGTCGGGTGGGGTGGGGATGGATGGGTAGGAAAAATAACGTGTCTACCTGTGCGACGTCTCTAGATCTTCAATTAGTTTTTTGACAAATCCCCAAGGCGGCCAACGCTTGGCTCCATCCGACGTTAATTGTTGCCTTTTCAGACATAACAACAACGTCTTTCTTTTTGTCCCCGGCTTTTTATTTATTTATTTATTTTTTTTCCTTTCCTCCTTGCATTTTCAAAGCGACAACTTTTGCCCTTCGCGTTTGGTTTTCCTTTTTTCATTATTATTTCACTGGATGAATTGTCTACTCCAAAGTAAGTCGTCTTGTCCTTTTTTTTCTGTGTGTGTGTCTAGATAGTATTAAACATCTATCTATCTATCTATCTATCTATCTATCTATCTATCTATCTATCTATCTATCTATCTATCTATCTGTTTAGGTAATAACACACACAGTCTCTATCTGTCTGTTTCTCTCTTGCACACAGACATATCTATCGATCTATCTATCACAGTCTCCTCATATCTATCTATCTATCTATCTATCTATCTATCTATCTATCTATCTATCTAAAAAAGTTGGCAAATAAGGTTTTCCTCTAGTCATTGATTTTATTAATTGCATTTATTTATTTATATCTGTATTTTGCACCTATGTATGTATGTATCTATCACTGTCTCTTCATATCTATCTATCTATCTATCTATCTATCTATCTATCTATCTCGGTGTCTTCATTATCTATCTATCTATCTATCTATCTCGGTGTCTTCATTATCTATCTATCTATCTATCTATCTATCTATCTATCTATCTATCTATCTATCTATCTATCTATCCATCCATCTATCTATCTATCTATAAAATACTTTTTCTTATTTAAATCTAACAATACATTTTATTTTTCTATGGTAATTTTGAATGTTATTTAACTCCATACTTATCCGTCACCCCGCTTCCAAATTTTTCCACCTACCTACCCTACCCTCTAATCACGTTTGACTAATTGCTCCATTTTTTTTTCAGATTTTTAAAAATCTTAATTAAAATATTTTTAAGTTTATTAAATTAAACTCGTTTCTTTTGGCATCGCTATTTATTTTTTGTAAGTCTATCATTTAATATTTCTGATTATTGATGCTATTGAATGTTTATTAATTATTAATAACCGCCAACATTTCTACTCTTCCGCTTCGTATATAAATTATCTTGTATTGATAAAACAATAACACATTTGAAAATCCTAGCAACGTTGTGATCGGTGTAAAAAAGCTATACGGGAAAATAACAAACCAACGTTTGGATTCGAAAATCAATATTATTTGCTTTACCTATATTAATAAATAAATAACAAAAAAGAAGACAAAAAAAAAAAAAGAAGGAAAATATGTTATCTGTGAGGGTCTGTGTTAAAAAGTACTAACAATGTTTTTTTTTCTAGCGTTTTCTTTTTCTTTTTCTTTTTTTCTTTTATAAACAACTTTGATGCGCAGCTAATGTTATGTTTAAGTTTGTCGGAGTTAACTCCTCCTTAATTTCCTAATTGTCCAAATTGCTCCTAGGGGACGCTATCCCTAAACTATAAATACCTGAGAATACTTCGTTCTCTCTTTTTTTTTTCACTTCGCATTTTCAGCGGACACTACGACAATGTAGGCTCTCGCAGAAGATTGCGTTTTCCCCTGGGGGTGGTGAGGCTATGCTTTTCCTTGGGAAGACCCCCATGAACATTATGTACACACACACACGTACGTACGTGCGTACGAACATACTTTGAAACACGAACTCTTTACGTTCATACGTGCACACACTTAATTATATCTAAACCATGTTTGTTGGCTAATACACAGATTTAGTTTGTCCATGTATATCGGTTTCTTGTTTTTCTGTTACATTTTCTTTTGGTTGGACTCATCTCTCGTCCGTCATATTTTTGCAGTGGGCTTTTTTTATTTCAGGAGTTTCACACGTGTTCATATCACAACGTGTATTAAACCCATGGTCCGCTACAAGTTAATGCTTTGGAATGAGACACTAGCAAATCGAGTTCAAATTCAGATCGAGTTCGTTACATTCCCTTTCACATAAATACTTCTTGGTAAAGGTATGAATCTATCCCTTCTCCCCTCTAGCTATGGGTTAAATAACAGGGAGGATAGGGCTCTCTAGCCTTGGTTGGCAACCATTCTATGAGAAGGGCAATTTTGAACTGAAAACCACTCAGCCACTGGAAGCTTTAAAATGATGGTTAGAAATGGGGTGCTGATAATATGTCTGCAAAGCAAAAACATGACAGATTTCAACAACCATGATTATCCAGCATACTTTTGACACCAATGGGCGGGTGGGGTTCAAGGAAGGTGTCGTAAATAACTTTCTCAGAAAAAATGATGAAACTAACAAGAAATCTTAAACTCTGTTGTTTTTCTTCTAGTTTTCTTAAATAGATGTAGATGTAATGTGACGGTTATTGGCACGAAAAATGAAATTACTGAGCTGGGTTCAAGTTCCAACCACATCTGTTGTATTTATGTTTTTTAGCAAACATGGACATGCCCGTAAAAAAAATGTCGTGTCAAAAGTACGGTTTTTCCCATGACACTCTTTTTATTTTTGATACCTTCACTCTTCGACAATGTTCATTGTTTAAAAAAAAACGTTGATTAGAATTGTAATAACACCTAAAAATATGATGAAAGTGAATTTATACATTTTTTTGTTCTTGATAATTTTCAGAAGGATACTGAGGATTCTATGGCCGGAGTATGTAAACACCCAACAAATAAATTCTTTAAGATTGTAAAAAAAAAAAAAATGAGTGTCAAAATGATATATTTTCCACCAACACCGGTATTATTTTGATTTAGTAACTATAGGGTGACCCCAAAAAACGGGAATTTTTGAAGTGCGTATTGCCAGACATGAGCAAGTGGCAACTCTGCGAGACAATGACCTTGAGCAAGTAAACATTTCGCCATTTTAGTAACGAGAATGAAATTCACAGTATCCCAGCTGAGATGTTGCAGCAGTCAATGAGGAATCTCAACAGCAGATTTCAAAAATGCATTCGTACAGGAGGACGCCATCTACAGGACGTAATTTGTAAAAAATGAAAATTTCATCATTGTTTCTTAAATGGCATGTTTTACGGCTTCAATTACTATGAATTAAATATTTTTCTTCCATCACTCTTGGTTTTATTGGATTGTTAAAAAGTTCCCGTTTTTTGGGGTCACCCTATATAATCAAAATGTTTTTTTTTTTTTTTTTTTTTTTGCTATCTTCTGCCAGCCGCAGAGCATAGCAAATTTAATTACTTTCCATCTTCGGCAAAGTTTGTTGTTTTAAAAAGCGATGATTAGAAGTGTAATAAAAACTAAACATATAATAAAAGTCAATTTATACATTTTTTGTTCTTGAGAAATTACAACAAAAATATTAAACACTTTTCATTAGATTGCTTATTTAAAAGAATAATTTTATATTTACAACATTCTAAAAACTAATACAATTAAAACTAATGCAATATTTATTAATTACCAATTTATAAAAAAAAGAAATAGGGAAACAATTTTCCATTCATAAATTTATAAACATTTATTAAAATATGTGAACCAACTATAAGTAAATCCTTATTATTGACCATTTTATAAAGTTTGGATCAACCGATGTTTTGCCAACCATTCCAATAAACATTATAATAAATCGTTTGCCTTGAATAATTCCTCCAGAAAATGAAACGCGTCGGCTAAGAATAGTTTTTCCGCTTGTCTTTTTATTCATTTTGTCCCTTTACTGACACACTCTATGTTAAAATAATTTGCATCATAAACAGTGTTTATTATTATTGTAGGCAATTCTCAAGAACAAAGAAAATGTATAAATTCAATTTCATATGTTTAGGTTTTATTAAAATTCTAATCATTGTTTTGAAACAATAAGCCTTGCCGAAGAGTGAAGTTATTGTTGGTCATTTTACTACAAATAGGTATTTTTCGTCATTTTACAATAAATAGGTATTGTTGGTCATTTTAGTATAAATAGGTACTGTTGGTCATTTTACTATAAAAGTTAGTATTGGACTCGAATCGCTGACTCTTCTAGATTTAAAGTGATGGGTGAGTTCTTGCTCAACTTTACGTCAATTTAATATTGTCGATGTGGCCTCTATCTTCTAGCTTTCTACTTCTATATTTAGGATAGGATTCATTCCCTTGTTCAAATTTAAATTTAATTTGTATCAAAGGGAAAAAATATTCAGTGGGGGTGATGTGCCCCCCGGGACCCCCTTTGGTCAAAATGAAATACACTTATCCAAGTACCATAGGAGTCATTCCTTGTTCAAATTTAAATTTAATTTATATCAAAGGAGGGAAAAAGTCA